>OY735277.1:3722413-3833413 GCA_963457715.1 Argyresthia albistria | reverse complement strand
CGAAGCGATGACGTAACTCTTATTTAATTTTATTCTTGACATTTCCTTAGTCCGCCATACGACATACCTCGATTTTGATATTTTACTTCAACATTATTGACTGGCATGAAGCATTAACTTTAAAATTACAAAAGCTTATTAAAATCAAAATCGTAAAATTACAATTCAACTTTAAAATATGTATTACAAAAATTACATACAAACAAATAAGCGAAACAATAAGCCATTAAACTTATGGCTCTGTAAGCTGTAGACCTCGCTTTGGCCGTTTACTACAGATAAACATTAAATAGGTAGGTATAACACGTACTTAGTAGCTAAACTGCTAATTTGTGACTTGAACTGCACTATATAATAAAAAGTGGCTTTAGAACAGTTCTAGGTACCTACTTATTGTTTTCAAGAAGTCAGGAAGTCAGTCAAGAAGAAGATGCAGCCATCCATCACATCGGAATTTGCTAGAAAACTAAATATCACATTTGGATGATTCTAAGTGACTTTATGCGATTACTAGCTGCCCGTTGCGCGACTACGCAGCGCGTTTTAGGTACCTATTCCATAGTTACCGGCCACAAAACGATTCGTTCATCATTTTAGAAATCCATATCGACCCGTGTGACATTGATGAAACTCTTTTCTTACAAACTGTATGGATCGCATCGCACAACTGTCAAACATAAGTTCCGGTTCCAACAAAGAGGTTGAACGAAGTAGTTTTTGGTCACGTCACTGGTTTTGGCCATACCGGAAATCAAGAACTCGTGGAAGAATGCTTAAAATAATTTTTATTTGTTAACGTTTCATCAGGTTTTTCTCTCACTAATTAACATTCTTTATTGTACGAATGTATTATTATCTTATCTGATTAGTTAAAAACCGTATTGAAAATAGTTGCGGTTTTAAAAGTCTTCAGCCGACCCTGACGTCACCGATTCCAATTTCCGTTACATTTCTTAGCCACTCGTGATAGCACCCGGCTAATAGCAATTGAAAAGCAAATATATGAATAACCCACAGTTGAGAGGTTAAATAAATTTTACCCCCGTGCCCCAAGAAGTTTTACTTCAATAAACTACAGTAGGTGCTCACTGTAGCACAGTACAAGCAACGCCATTCTTCTGAATTCACTCCGAGCAACATGGAATAGGTCGACGTGATCCGAGATAAGGTTTAGAGCGTGTGCGGCACGTGTGAGCGGCGCCTGCGCCAATAGGTTCGTGCGCGCGCGCGGCACCAGCAGCAGCGGCGGCCGGCGCCAGCGGCCGACGTACCCGTCCGGCACGCACACTCGCAACTCCCCCAGCACTACGGGGTTGCAGATCCTGCCTACCAGGACGCTGTGCACATATGTTACCAGAGCCAGGTCCCTCCTTACCCTCAGCTCATTGTACCCCACCATATGTTTGTATACATAGGCACGTAATAAAATACCGCACTCAGCTCGGACAGTCGTTTCGGCTATGCCACAAGGTTACGCCATATCAAATCTGGCATTTTCTTGCGCTTGAAATGGCTCTCAGAGTTGAAAGCGATTTATTAATACAGGTCCTGTATTAATCAACACGCTCACTTAATAAACGTTCGGTTTACATATAACATTTTTTTGATCACTAATGTGACGCAAGTATCAGTGTAAATAAAACTTAAATTATAGCAAAGCTATGTAATGAAATGTGTCATACGATTTATCTCATCTAGGTAGCCTCAAAAATCTAATATACTGATCAAAAGTCAAAAGACAAAAAAGTTAGCGACTTACTTCAAGATTATTAAACTGCATTACTCTTGCTAATTCATAGTTCATGATTTCTTTATTGTACACAAACAATATCATCGAAACAACAACAAGCAAACAATTTTATTTCCATTTCCCTTTTTTATGTCTCTCTCTTTCTAAAAGTACAATCTTCGTTGAGGCTCACCATACTTATCTAATAGATATCCAGCGAATTACTTCAAGATCGTCGCTCTCTGATTATAGTGGTCGATATGTGCTATTAGGTTAAGCCCGCGGCACACAGGGAGCCTTATGTAATAATCGCATTAATCGGAGTTTGGTAATGTCTTACAGAATACATACTTAACTTCTAAATAAGTAGTTTTGTGTGGTAATCGATAATTCGATGGCTTAGATTAACATTAAGTTTTGTGTGCACCTGCTGACCAGAGACTATCTATCCAATTGACTGCGCCTGCGGGGAATGCGGCTCGCCAAACGTTTGTTGTATCCAACAAACGTTCGCTTACGCAACCTATGCACGATGACGGGCCACCAGACAATTTCGCAGCGGCTGACCAATCACAGCTCTCTTACCTCCTCCCCCGCCGCCCGTAAATTGGTGAGTTGTGTTTCAAAGGAAAATGTATCTATGCGCTCTCCACTGGGTAAGTGCTCCCTGCTGCTGACTGATTGACATAATATTAGTTTTGTTTTATCTAAAAAAGACAATTTACAAATTATAATCAATGTACGCTGAGGAGACCTTTAACCGAATACAAGTCGAAAATCAAACCAGCTAAAAATTCAAACAGGCTCACTTGCATTTTTTTGCACTAGTCGATGCAATCTCTGTTAAAGATAACATTACATTTAGCTAACAGAGCGGTTAACTAATTTCAGCCAATCACGTGCCGCTATTTTGAATTAACCATCGATTTAGTTAACGTTTCCTTTGATCAGCGTCTCAGGAACCGGGGGTGACGATTATATTTTTGTTGGCGGCTACGCCATGCACGGTTTAAGAGACCGACGAGGAAGAAAATCCCTAGCTAGGCTTAAGTTAAGTTAGGTTAGTTTCATAAAATGTTATATATCTCTAGTTTTAAGGTATTTGTCAATATGGGTTTTATACCTGAAATAAAAAGGTTATTATTATTATTATTAAACCACACACACTCACACACCACATTATTGCAACCACAAACTGTTGGTCATTATAATCTTGTTGTATGAAATCCCCTATTTCCTCATTCCGTCATTGAACTAAATTAAATGCAGCAGCAGTAGTATACAGGATGTCGTGATCTGGCCCCCAATTCTCACGCTATCGAGATTATATCCATACTTGAGTGAGACATCGGTTTCGTTACCGCATAACTCGGTCGAAAACGATCTCGATTTATATTTATTTCGTCCGGATAATGGTTAAGATATATCGGTTGGTCCTAAAGATAGCTCTTCTTGTTTTCGATAGAAATATTCAGTATCTCGAATCGATATTTCGACCGTGGTAATCTCGATCCCTCTCGAACCCACGCCCTACTGGTGAGCCATACAGAAAAACTGGAGGAACCATCTCCGGTCCGGACCCCTTCCCGATTTGAAGACTAACATTTCCTCAGACTAACATTTCTGTTTTTTGTTTTTAGCAGGCCTTATCGGGACTTGTTGAAGTAGGTTCTGCATTAATGACTACTTCATTACAGTTACATGTGAAAATGTCTAATACAAAAAAATATGTATGTATCTGTAAAGGGGCGAATAACATGTACTATGTAACCGCAGCATGTATGAAAAGTCATGAATGTTGACGAAGCAAGAGATGCCAGGATCGTAGCAAGTGGAGGTTATTTGCCTCTGTCTACACCAAGGCGTGAGCACATTCTGTTCAAAAAAATATGATTTTGTCAGTTCTTTTATTCTTATGCAGCTGTTATGCAGTTCTGTTATATCTCTTATCACATCCTGTATAGAGCCTTAGGTCAGCCATGTGAAATAACCGGATTTTCACACATTGCGGCCCAAGTACCAACATTGTATACTGATGATGTATTTTGCTCTACTTCGTTTAGTACCACATAATCCTCTTAGCAAATTAAAGGATACTATACGTACAGTACATGATGCAATTTACTAACCAAAATCATATAAAAAAAATGGTTATGGTTGGAACATATTGTAAGAAAGACTGGCATAGAAGATTTCATAATCATAATCATAATCATAATAAACGTTTATTGCCAAGAAAATACAGGATAGTAACTAATATTACATTGAATAATTTTGCTGGGGCAATAGGAAGTGGCTCAGCCCTTGCTGACACAGAGCCGGGACTCTGTGTAGCGCTGATTTTCAGCCTCTCCCTCTTCCCTTAGATTTGGAGCGGGGTAAAATGTCATAGAGGGTCACCAGGAGAAGTTAAACTTATGCAAGACAGTGTTAAAAAATTAGATCACTAAATTGTAACAACACTTAATTACTAAATTATAACTAGTGGCTCTGTGAGCTGTAGACCTCGCGAGTATGTCGGTGGGAAAGCTGAACTGCTAACACACATAAAAAAATAACCCAAATAATTTTCTTTCAATAACACATACAAACTTATGAATGTACCTGGTTACGTACATGCAGTATGAAAGTAGCCGCACCAATAACTTTGTAAACTACATTTCGCGATCTTTATTACAACCTATTGATTTTTTACTAAAATTATATAGTGTGTTTCACTCTCATGGTCTTTACGAATCCAACGACACCTCATTTGTTAATATCCATTGAGCCGTTTGGGTTGTAGCGATTTTTTTACATTTTAAAACCTCATATCTCCGCCATTTTGAAAAAAATCTAAAAACTGGCTCGAGTAAAAAATTATATTTATTTTTCCAACCTGCTCACAAAATTTCACGAGAATCGGTTCATAAATGCGACCTGTAGAGGAGAACAACCGGACAGACATACGAAAGCATTTTTGCCCAAACCTGAAACGGAGACGCTTCGCTCGCTCGGTCAATAACATTGCATAAATTACAATAAAACACAAAATAGTTATCATTTGGGGCATAGTAGAGTAGTAGATTTCTCGTAAAGTATCGTAAATTGGTAAGTAGTCTCTGACATTTTACATTTCTATTTATCTCTTGGTTCTTGGTCTCCGGTCTTAATTGGTTGTTTCATCTCTGTCTCTGGTCGCAAAACAATGGCGGCAATAGGAAGGTATTCCAATCTTCATACAAATAAGTATATTCAAACGCTTTTGAACGATATCGATAATGTCAATGCGTTATCTAAATATTCGTGCATTTCTGTATGCTTAAAAACACTTCACTATTTTCAAAAGACGTCTCAAATCTTTGATTCGTTCAGTAACGCTTAAATTAGCAACTGGGTTTGTGATGGTAGGAATTTTCACAAATCATAAAAGAAAAATGATAAAATAAAGTATATAAGGCGTAAACTGCAGCGCGACACTTACTTCCGCGCAAAAAGTGCGAAAAGTGTAAATAAGTGTGTTTTTTGCAAATTACACAAAAAAAGTTGGTTGTGTCTAAGCACTGATTTATGTGGAAATATTGTTATGTTTTAACTTTGATTTTTGTAAGAGAGACACTTAAGTATGAGAGTAGATAAAGTAGTGTATGGAACTGCACATAACTAGGTATTAAACCTCTCGTGGCTCGCCTACGCCTACGGCTCGGTAACGTTTTTAAACACCCACTCGTGTTTTAATACCCCGCATTATGCAACATTTTCATAAACTACTATTTTCATTTAGTTTCCAATGGCATTATGATGTTTTCAAACTATTAAATGTTTAGCCAAAGGACTGTTTTATAACATATATTTTTTGTGGATTCGTATCTCAAACTGCTGGAACAACTTTTTAAAGATGGGCATTTTGCTGGACAATCGTCATAATACTCACAAGATCCGGCCAAAAGATCCAAAGCCGTAAAATTGAAAAAAAAAACCGCTAAGAATCATTATTCATTACCCTACTTCAAGCGCAGTTGGTACATAATTAAAACAAAAAGTAAACTTTAGAAAAAACCGACTTCTAAAAACCCTATTTGATTAGTTTGAGTTTAATACAAACTGTAACCCCTTATCCCCCCCCCCCCCTTGGGGAATTAATTTTGTCAAATCCTATATCAGTGCTACCCCACGCTACTAAGGAACCCCTGTACAAAGTTTCATGGCTCTAGGTCCACCGGTTTAGGCTATGCGTTGCCCGTCAGCCACGCATTGTATTTGTACCTAGTATTGAGCAGATCTGGTGGCCATATGTGGTTTTCATCAGCAGTTCCGCATCACAATATTATGCTTACCATGTGCATTTGCACGAGTTATTATGAAAAACACAAAAATCACTATAGGTGTACCTATAATATTTGAAGAGTTCCCCCGATTTCTCCAGGATCCCATCATCAGATCCTGACATGGTGTCAATGGGACCAATGGGAAGGTAAACCCTTTCAAATAAAAAAATAATTTTCCAAATCGGTCCATCCGTTTAGGCGCTATCGGGGCACATACATTAAATAATAATCGGTTAAGTGCAGGTCGGTATCGCACACGAAGGGTACCGTACCATCGTACAACAAATCAAAAGCACTCAAAACAATAAAAAAATAAACAAAAAGAAAATTTAAAAAGTTTATGCCTTCACGAGATTTGAACCGACGACCTCCGGATTGAGAGTCTACACTACATCATACCGGCTAACCACAACCATGTGGGTTGACGCGAAATATGCTATCATATTTAAATGTGTAGTATAAGTGTCTATGACATGGTTGCTATGACAATAAATAAACAGTTTCAGTCAAGATCTCCATTTTGAAATGCGTAAGTGTATCTAAACACGTCTCTTGTATCGGGGCCCCCTTTAATTTGCAATATCTCTCGTATATCAGTATTTGTGGTTGGTGCGGCAACAGATATACACATTCTGTGAAAATTTCAGCTTTCTAGCTATTACGGTTCGTGCAGACGGACCCGGTGACAGACAGGACGGACGGACGGACGGACGGACGGACAGACGGACAGACGGACAGCGAAGTCTCAGTAATAGGGTCCCGTTTGGCACCCTTCGGGTACGGTACCCTAAAAAAAAAAACATCCTCCTTTGGGAAGTCGTTTAAAAATCGGGTGTCATGTCACGTGCAGTCAGCATAACAGAAATTGCTATTGGCGTCATTTCAGGTAGCAGCAGCAAATAAACTGTTATTGGCTGGCGGTCGCTACGAGAGGGGAAAGGGGGAGGGGGGGTACTGATATTTGTTCGGCGTACGATATTACTTCTTTTAACGGCCTTGCTTCGCGTTTCACGGGCCGTGCAATTTCGTGTACTTTATATGCCTACCCAAAGAGTAGATAAACCTGTATGCACCTATAATACATACAGGAATATGATAATATTTGGAAATCCCCGCGATATGTACATCATTTGAAGTGATTATTTTACTTAGCTTATCTACACTTAAAAAGACCTAGCGTCACGGCTTTTTCCAATCAGGGAGGCAGCGGCACAGTTGTTCCCAAGTCTATATACCTACTCGTAAATACAGCAACATTTAATACACTGTGTAAGCATCAAAGCTTTCGTAATACGCGGGAGTGAGGTGCAATCGTAATTTTTTATATGCGCACCGCAGAAATGAAGTGGCGATTGGGAACCCCCTGAATACCAATAATGGGGGGGGGGGGGGGGGTAACGGTTGCGCATCTGCCTACCATGCGAGAGGTCCCGGGTTCGAATCCCGGCTGGGGACAAAAAAACCCCAGGTCTTCGATGTTACATGTTTGTGATGTCGCTCTTCTGGCTCCCGCGACACAGGGTATCCTAGTGTGGGCCAGAAGCAATGTATGTGGCTAAAAAAAGGTACCACCACCATGGTGGGCAGATGCGCAACCGCTGCGCCACAGAGGTCGTCACACACATAACACAACACACCATTATTGTGTAGTGTATTATTTTGTGCCAAAAGTGAGGACGTCCGTGCGATGATGGCGTATAGCGTATGTATAGCGTATTTATAGCCGTCTAGATTTTACCTAACAAACGAGAGGTTGGTTCGACTCCCACAGCCGAAGAGGAAGAAAATAATATCAGTTCATTAAAAAGTTGCGACGAAGTTGCCACGTTTTTGTTTCTCGTTCCCGTGACACAAGATTAACTTACGTCCATTTTCAATAACCTATCTATCCTAAATCAACAGATAGATAGGGTTGAATTTCATATTCCATAGTGCAACTGTCTACTCAACACAACTCTAGTAATGTGAAAATTGCGGATAGATAGGCTATTGAACATAGTGGGGGACAGAATGATACAGCTACTTAGAAACAGCAGGTAACGGTTGATAGAGCCATCACAACGAAACAAATTAAGATATCCTAGTCTAATTTAGGCTTATATCACTGTGATTTGAACGCGAGACCTCTACTTTATAAGCTGAATGGAAACCAACAGCAAAACACACAAAACCTACCATCGGTAGCTTTATACAATCATTTATTAGTCCAATTTCGGTGTCAGAATCCGCGATAAGCATCACAACACAGCCCACAGGCATGCTGTTTATTTTAAATATATTAAATGTCTACATTGTATTATAGAGCGCATAAATATTAAAAGTTGTTATCATTGATTGTTGCGGATGTGTGAAATGTTTGGATAGGCCGAGTTAGAGCGGTAAGTCCGAAAGTATGGTCCGGAGTAGTTGTAGAGTAGAACTGACTAATTTTATGGTTTCCACAGTAGATCCGGCTGCGCCGTCACGTCGTCCCATTTCGAGGTGCCTGCGCGGATATCAAATGTTTTCGACTGAAAATCAGCGCTGCAGCCCTGTTGCAGCTTTATGCTGAGTTGGATCCATTTCACTGGCGAGGCATGCGTACATCATCTTCTAATCTTCTCTGTTTCGAAAAATACTTACGTGTTCACTTCTACAAGGTCGATTTCCTGCCTTTGAATTTGCCTGTTGATCTACCCATGTTTTCTTCAGTGAATAAAAGTATGTCTATGTCTATGTCTATTTCTCCCCATCATCCGTGAACCTCTATTGAGGTTTCTAGACCCTCATTTTTCGAGGTCCAGGTTAGGATCGGATACGGATCTGACGTAGTGAGAAACTGACCTAAGTCTGTAGACAACTCGTCGCCTCTCAACTATTGAGCCATCCTTATATGATGATTTCCATTTCATAGGTTTTTCGGTATATTAGTACTCTTTTGTGGCGTTTTGAGTTGTTGTTTAATACCTCATCCAAAACATAGTCTTCTTTTCTTACCACCACCAGCTATTAAACAAAAACTCAAATATCTTACTCCATACCCGGCTTCGCTCGCATGTGATTGTTTTTTTAGTTATTTTTTAGTCACTTTTTAGTCGTACATCCGCTATGGAGAGCAGAGATAATCGCCGGATGAGGCCGAATTTCGTGTTGTTAGGTTCTACAAAGATTTGGAGGCTGGTGGTTCGTCAGTATGGCAGAGGATTTTTGAAGTAAAACTTCTTGGGGCACGGGGGTAAAATTTATTTAACCTCTCAACTGTGGGTTATTCATATATTTGCTTTTCAATTGATACTAGCCGGGTGCTATCACGAGTGGCTAAGAAATGTAACGGAAATTGGAATCGGTGACGTCAGGGTCGGCTGAAGACTTTTAAAACCGCAACTATTTTCAATACGGTTTTTAACTAATCAGATAAGATAATAATACATTCGTACAATAAAGAATGTTAATTAGTGAGAGAAAAACCTGATGAAACGTTAACAAATAAAAATTATATTAAGCATTCTTCCACGAGTTCTTGATTTCCGGTATGGCCAAGATGGCGCCGCCGCCGCCGCCGCTGGCTGGGACAAACAAAAAACCTCTTTGTTGGAACCGGAACTTATGTTTGACAGCTGTGCGATGCGATCCATACAGTTTGTAAGAAAAGAGTTTCATCAATGTCACACGGGTCGATATGGATTTCTAAAACAAGCAAAGCAATGCATACATTTGAGCGAGACGGCTTAAAGACGTGACGTCAGATGGTATATAATCTGAGCGAGATGCAAATAGTAGTGACACTATTGAATGAGTTAAGTATATCATCACGAGCGCGACATATTGTAGATAAGGAATGGTGGGGAAGCAGTCGCTCACGTCCGAAGGAATTACTTGGAACCCACAGCCCTTCACGTCCTTCCCGGGTAGTGCTAACGAGCGACAAATCATCATCATCATAGTCATCAAATCATCTCAAGACATTATATAATTTCCAGGTTCTCAAATGAGAACCTGACCACTTGACACTGGCAAAATTAACCTCAAAAGAGGTTAGGACGCCATTAATAAAAAGAAGAAGAAGAAGGAATGGTGGGAAATAAATGACATGACGTATTAAAAGTAAGTACAAGTATAAAATAATTTCAAATAATCGGACGTCTGAAACTTAAAAGTAACTTGAAGCAGAGATTGGATCTCAAAATTGGAAATTTAAATCTCTTTTAGTATAGGTAGGTATAGGTGTATAGTATAGGTACCACTTAATGATCTAGCTACAGAAGTTTTACTTCTAACACGTGTACGGTGCTACACTCGTATATTTTTTTTTTAAAACTAAAGTTACTTATACTTATGCCAATTTCTGCTGCCGCCCTACCGACCAATAATAAACTGTTTGTACTTTCTAAGTAAAATGAGGGATCCCCACTTATAACGTGTACGTGTAAGCATGTAACACTGTAGGGGCCCGTATACGCACAGCGATTTTTTTCCACGCGAATCAAAACTTCGCGGAAAAAAAACGCTAAATTGTATGTAGAAATCTGCAGGGAAAAAATCGCCGGTGCGGCCACTCCCATAGTATTGCATGTGTTACAGAATTGCGGGAAAAAATTCGCGCGTGTTTTATGTTTTTAGGGTTCCGTACCTGAAGGGTGCCAATCGGGACCCTATTACTGAGACTTCGCTGCCCGTCCGTCCGTCTGTCTGTCTGTCTGTCACCAGGCTGTATCTCATGAACCGTGGTAGCTAGACAGTTAAAATTTTCCAGATGATGTATTTCTGTTGCCGCTATAACAACAAATACCTACTAAAAAAACAAAAGAAATTTAATATTAAGGGGGGCTCCCATACAACTAACGTGTTTTTTTTTGTAGATTTGTAGAACTTTATTTTTATCAACTCAGTACATTTCGGGCCTAGCGCTCAGCTGATCTGTATGGTGGAGTGAAAAATAAAGATGCTCTGATCAAGTCGGTCCCATAGTAAAAGTTGTTCAGAATAATGATCCTAACAACCCTCTTTCGGCTTGTACACCCCTTTCTGTTACACCCTGTATAAGTGTTAAATACCCCTCTCCACACTAACTTACCATCACACGTACCAACCTCCTGACATAGATCAAAGACATACGGCAGCCGAAATCTTAACAATGCTAAATTAAGGGGTTCATACTTGACCGCTGCCGTCTGGTGTAGTTAGTACGGGATAATTTTGGAACAAATTGGAGATTCGTGCATTTCTCTGTTGGTAATACGGATGATGGTAATCTGTGTTATTTTTAGGGTTCCGATCCTTAAAAGGTAAAAAAGGAACCCTTATAGGATCACTTTAGTGTCCGTCCGTCCGTGTGTGTCACCCACCACCTTTAATCAAGAACGCGTGGACGTATCGAGCTGAAATTTATATTAATTTCTCAAGTGTGATGTAGTCGCATAGAACTGTGAAAAAAATAAACTTCAAAGCAATGGAACGCTGCGACCGTTTATGCTGTAAAATTGTTGGATCTTCATAATAATCGCAATGGACCCAAAACCTGTAGGGTTACTTTCCGTATGTAATCAAGAAATTTGGCACAAAGCAAGGTTTTATAGCACAAGTAAAGGGAAAAATCTAAAAACTGCAAATACTATCATTCCGCAAAACTATGTAATTTTGTTACACGGATGACATCATACATTTTTATGTAGAAAGAAATCTAATTACACCAGTTTCGCTCTCCAAGTGTGATCGGAACCCTTGGTCCGCAAGTCCAACTCGCACTTGGCCGGTTTTTCTTGAGAAATGGTTACTCTTTTTGGGGTCACTGGTCTCGGTATGTACAGGTCGCGCTAAGTTAGTTTGCAACTGAGTTGTGTGCCGCGGAGAGAGTAGCCTCCGTTCTCTTCTCGCAGGGGGTGAGAGAGAGGTAACCCCCTCCACACGGCACTCAGGATGGCAAGAAACTTGGCGCGACTACTTAGATAAATGTAGCCCATTAACGTCCCCACCGAGGGGCACAGACCTTTACCCGGATCCGAGTAAGATTGAGCCATACTCCACCGCGCTGGCTCAGTGCGGGTTGGTGGAGGGGTTTTACGACTACTACATACTACGATAGTAGCCGGGACCTACAGCTTAACGTGCCATCCGAAATACGGAGTGTCCGATAAATGTACTTAAGACAAATTAATCATCTCATTGGTACATGGTCAGCACCGGGATTCGAACCTGCATCTCTAGCGTGAGAAGCAAGGTGAAACCCACTAGACCACGGAGCACTCTACCACTTACCTTTGTTTCTTGCTGATGCGATAAATAGTAGTGCGGGCACGAATTAGTATCATTAAGTAATCATTAAAAAAGTAAAGTAAGCCATATTATATATTATCTTCCTGAATGTTCTTAAAATAAATAAAAATTGGTCAAGTGCGGTTTGGACACAGACGACGAAGGCTTCCGCGCCATCGTCGTCTGCGCCTAAAACGGCAATACCTTCAACCTCGTCGTCAGTCGTCTCTTGCTATTAAAAAATGTCAGGCGCTTTTGTATTGAAATTATTGACATAATTAAATTAAATTGTTTATTTTCCCGACTAGTAATATAAAAATGACAAAAATAAAAAATAATTAAAATATTAAAATAATAAGAAGAAAAACAATTTAATTCTATACCCCCTTTTTTCGTGTATTTCTATATGTTGTTGTTGCGGCAAAAGGAATACACATTCTGTAAAACATTTCAACTCTCTAGCTATTACGGTTCGTGCTGAAGGGCCCTCTGATCCTGTGATAGACGGACCAGACGGACAGCGGAGCCTTAGTAATAGGGTCCCATTTGGCACCCTTCGGGTCGGGTACGGAACCATAAAGAATTAGATAAAATAAAATTTAATCAGGAAAAGTCTATACTATTTTAATCAACCCCTGTAAAGGCATGAAATGAAATTAATTCAATAATTAATTACATGAACATTCAACAAAGGATTTTAATTCGCTATGAGCTTTTGTAGAGCAGCCTCGTAAATAATGTGTTGCATGGTCATCGTTTTTGTTATTGATAAATGGGTGTGAAAATTGAACTTGTACTTTGCAGCTTTAGTGCAAGAAATCTAAGTCGTTCAATATAGGCTTGTGGCCTGTCAAGTCAAAACAGAGACTTTTTATAAACTGTCAAAACGGAACTATTGTTCCTGAGTTCTATGTAACAACAACAAAATGACGTCATGGAAGAGTGCCATCAAATGCTGTCTTTTTTGGCACAAAATGGACTTTATAAAATATATCTGCTGGAAATATACAGCACTTGAAGACCTTGACGTTCAAGCTCTCACAGCTAACATCTCCGCTACGCACCGCTCACATCTCCTCTCTGCTACGCATCTCCTCTCCGCTTTAGTGGAAATAACCTGCCAGCTTCGCAGCACATCTCCTCTCGTCTCCTCTCCTCTACGCTTTGGTGAAAACTGGACCTAACGTGTCATCTGCAACACGGGGTGGCAGAGGCACAATGATGGCCACTTTTCTTAATTGACGTAATTTATAATTAATTAATATCAAAAGTCTTTACAAAAATGTCAGTGTCAGGCTCGTTTACATTAATCCTATCCAAGCTCCTGTATGTAAATAAATACAAACGCGTTGGCCACAGGTAATTAGGGTTCCGTTCTCGATTATGAAAACAACGGCCACATTCAATTAACACAAGTGGCGTTCATTCCAGCTAATTAATATTGGACGCGGGTTCTGAATAACAAAGGGATATAATTTCGCTTTTGGTGTGCTTTTAATGATTTATTTAAGGCCGGAAGTAAGGGATAATAAAGGATCGGGCATTTTCGTCGTATTTATCTAGATTTAAAGAAAATAAACGAATCTAAAAAATTCAAAATCAAAACGTAATTAGCAAACAGAAACGGAACGTGACAAGGGCTGGGCCATGATACAAGTATAGACAGGTAAAAGCTCGGAAAAGCGGTCCAATCTTGTCAAACCCACACTACGTCATACTGTTGCGAAGTTTATACCATCATCCGTTGTAGTGGCAACTGGATTATGACGACGTGTGGATTTGATAACACTGAAGTGACTATTGTTGTGAAGTATTGTTGTATCATGGGCTGGGCTGAGCACAATGATATATTGATGTCGGCGGCTTGTCGTAGAATTGGGCATGAAATGGCCAACCGTGAAGTACGATGAAATCATTCAGGGCAAATACTGCGGTAACTTAGATGAAGACTAAAAGGGGCGAGCGCAGCGGAGCCCCCGAAGTCTCCGTGTTAGTTTGACATGTATGACACAAAAACACCACGTAGTGCTAAATAAAAATGCTTCTTTCTTCCTCTTTTAATGAAAAAGAGCCATTTTATGATATGGCCAGGGCATACCATGAAATGGCGGGCCACTTCATGATATTCCAAATTCGACGATATGCCGCCGACATTGACATGACAACACAAGATAGTGGAAGTCGATTATTTAATCAAAGAGGGTACAATCAAGAAGTATACCTTCCTCTAATATTCGAAAATAAAGGTGTGTTTATACAGGGTAAGTAACTGACTCTGAATTTGAGGTAAGCCAGCGCTGACCCGATACTGACCTTGTGCACAGATATTATAATACCCTTGTGTAAATATATTTGGAGACAGTACAGCGTTGCCACGATGACTACTGACTGCATCTGAACAGTTTCAGAATCGGGTCAGCACTGAATTGCTTCGAATGCAGAGCCAGTTACTTACCCTATCTAAACCTGCATTTAGAGATGTTAT
This sequence comes from Argyresthia albistria, assembly GCA_963457715.1. Classification (NCBI taxonomy): domain Eukaryota; kingdom Metazoa; phylum Arthropoda; class Insecta; order Lepidoptera; family Argyresthiidae; genus Argyresthia; species Argyresthia albistria. Next base: position 3,818,661 of record OY735277.1, on the reverse strand, counting down.
AACCTCAAAATGTCAGTAAAAGTTGTCGTATGATTTTAGGCATTTCGTATATTTCTTATATTATATTTATTGCACATAAAAGACAAAACACAAAAAGATACAGAGAAGGAATGTACAAAGGCAAGCTTATCTCTAAAAAGAGATCCTTCCAGCAAACCCAGGATCGACAGAGAATATTAAAATTTCATTGCATTTCCCAGCTTTTCGATTTAATCTGTATGAGGAACGTCACTAAACATGATGATCTCAATTGCGGTACGAGACTTCCATAGAAACCTGCCGTTGTCCTTTATTCAGCCTAATCTTAAGTTAATCTGAGTGGTGGAACCGGACAGGGATACAAACTTTAGCTCCCTTCATAGGTCTAGTATTTTTTTTTCATACAATCTTCAAACCTACAAATCAATCCCGCCAAAAGGAATCATTTGTTCACGAAACTCCGTATATTGCGACTTGTATGGTCGTAGCGTGGCCGCTAAATGACACGCAGAATGGAGTATTGTATAATTTCACTAGCAAAACTGTGTTTCTGCCAGCCCGTATGGGAAATTGCATGACGTGTCCTTCGATGATCGAAGGACGTCGTGTCCTTTAATGCATGTTTTAATAGTCGCCTTCCCGATTTTAGAGAGCACGGCTAACATAAGTGAAACTTACGGGCGCTGTCATGTTTTTTGAAATACTTATGCCAGTAGTTATGTGACAGCACTTTATTTGAAGAGCGACTTGTGAATTCGGCCACAGTATAATTATTTCCTGTCCATACTAAGTTCGTTGGTAGAAATCCTATAAAAGAGATAAGCTCGCATGTGTATTTTAAAGGTGGCATATATCCTAAATGTATGAAACAGATTAAAGTTAGTCCACTGTTTAAGGGCAAAGGAAGTAAAGATGACTCCAGCAACTACCGCCCTATCTCAATTATACCGGCGATAGCAAAAATACTGGAGAACGGTATCAGTTCCCGTTTAACCAGCTTTCTTGACGGCACCTCCGCTCTCACTGACCGGCAGTACGCGTACCGTGAGGGCCGCTCCACCACCCAGCTGGCACGAGAGGTAGTACGCCGAGTGCTTGACGCTCGTGAGCGACAACAGGCTGTTGCCGTTCTCTTCTGCGACCTCTCGAAAGCATTCGATGTCGCAGATCATAGCGTCCTACATATGAAGCTTCAGCACTATGGCATCAATGGGCCGGCCTTGTCGCTACTCACGACTTTTATGCAAGACAGAATGCAGTTCGTAGTTGGTGCGGCAGGCACTGCAAAGTCGGACGGACTATCGGTAGACATGGGCGTACCACAAGGCTCTTCATTATCAAATATTGCTTTTTCCCTACTACTAAACGACCTGCCAAGTGTGCTTAGGGAGGGGGAGATTTTCTTGTTTGCCGATGACGCAGCCGCAGTAGTGACTGCTCCGACGCTGGCATTACTGGAAACGAAGCTTAATGCAACCGCCTACCGCATGTGCCTGGATCAGGCGTTAACCTGGGACGCGCACATAGATAAGCTATGCAGCAGACTGGCGAGCGCATGTTTCGCCCTAAGTCGGCTCTCATCAACACTTCCTGCAGAGTCGATGCGGACGTGTTACTTCGCGTCGGTGCACTCGCTGCTGCAGTACGGCGTGGAGCTGTGGGGGCGCGCGGCGCAGTGGCACCGCGTGTTCGTGCTGCAGAAGCGCGCCGTGCGGTTACTGGCGCGGGTACCGACTGACGAGTCCGCCAGACCATATTTTAAACAACTCAAGATTCTCACACTGCCTAGCCTACTCATTTTCCAAGTGGCCACGTATGTGCGAGAGAATATTCACCTATACAAACGACTTGGAGAAAGGCATAGGTACGAGACGCGCAACTCCAACAAAATGGCTACAATCGCGCACAAACTACAAAAAACGGGCAAAACAATCCACACTGTGGGTCCGGTAGTGTACAACAAGCTACCTGGGACTATCACTGATGCGCCGAGTGTGTCCATCTTTAAATCTAAATTAAGAACATGGCTTATTGAGAAGTCCCTGTACAGCTATGATGAGTTTTTAGCATTAGGCATGTAACTAGTTAACTAGTCACAAAATTTGACATTATTATTTAGAATTTTATTACTATGACATTATTATTTACGATTTGATTACCTATTTTTTATTTCTGTCATTTTTAACTTATCAAATTTACTGTGTGTAATTATTTTAATCATTTTTTCAATTATTATTATTAATGATCCATGACGTATAATTAATATTATCAATAAATGATGTCTATGTCTATGTCTATTCTCCATTTTCCATGTACATTATCTTTAAAGAAAGTAAGCATAACGTTTTGGAATCCCATGTAAACGAACGAAATATAATATTGTAATTTCTACGTTTGTCCCGTATGTTGCGGAAATTCTCTTTAATTAAGGTTAGTCAAGTTTCTAACCGAATTTCATACGTAACTCCGGAAACAATAGCCGCAATTCTACATAAAGCTCTCTAATTTAGGAGACGTCTAAGCTCTTGCGCTAAGCTCTCACGGCCAAACAGAAAATATGATAAAACTTGTTCGTCATCGTCACGTACCCGATTTAACCAACTTTTAGGTGACATCTCAGCTTTTCTTAGTTGTCTAGTCTAAAAATTATCTATGTATCTATCAACAAAAAAAACAGTATGCCAGCATTTTTCCGGTGCGATCGCACGGAACCGTTCGTGTGCGGGTCCTACTCTCACTTGACCGATGTGTACGTTTTAGCAAATCCTACCGAACCTTACCGAATCTACCCGAACGCCACCGAATCGGAGCTTGTTCGCGGCAAGAACAAACTCGCGTACCTATTGAAGAACAAACTTGTTACGAGTAGGATTTATTACCCGCGCGAGTTATACAGAAATTGTTTCCGAACTTTTCTATTGACGTTGGTACCCGCACTTTATGCCCGCTTTCCACTTATTGTCGTCGACGAAATGTTAAGGGGGAAAAGGGCTTTTTTTACTTGCTTACTGAAGTTATGTGTGAAACCAGAGACTATATATCCAATTGACTGCGCGCGGGGGAATGCGGCTCGCCAAACGTTACTTGTATTCAACAAACGTTCGCATACGCAACCTATGTTACGATGACGGGCCGCCAGACAGTTTCGCAGCGGCGCTGACCAATCACAGCTCTCTTACCTCGTCCCCCGCCCCGCCCGTAAATTGGTGAGTTGTGTTTCAAAGGAAAATGTATCTATGCGCTCTTCACTGGACAAGTACTCCCTGTGCGAAACGAAAAAATGTCACGCCCTGGTGAGGTAGAGGAAGAATAGCCAGTTAGTGCCACTACATAGAACGTAAGTTAATTTTAAACTTAAGTAAAGACAACCCCTAATTTTATATGGACCTTTCAAAGTTTACTCAGTGATAATGATAACTGATAGATAATAACTCACGTCCTAGCTCTAAGTACCTATCCAAAACTTGATTTCTGACATTCTGTGGGCGTGACATCTGGCAAAATAAACTAAAAGTTCGTGCTCGTCGTCGTGAGTTGGTTCGGTCGTTCGGTTGTCATCTAGTAGGTTCTATTCAAACTACATAGTTTGGGCCTATTAGACTACGCTGTCGGCAGGGCCCTGCCTGTCTGACTCACTGTCTCTTTCCAGTCGTTCCATCAGAGTGAGACGTCTATACAAATCGTGCCCTGCCGACAGCGTAATGTAAAAAGCGCTTTAGGGTTCCGTACGCGAAAAATGCGGAAAATACCTACCTAATTTCATTACAAAGCCTCCGCCGACGTCGATTCGCATTACGCCGCCGCCGCCGTGCCGCGACGTCGTCGATTCTAAATAAGCGCTCTACGCGCTCTATGAAGCGAGAGTCGACGTCGCGGCAAGACGGGACGTAACGGAAATCGACGTCGTGGTAACAAATCCGTCTGGTATGCCATCAGACTGTATCTCAAGGTCTATTATACATATGGAAGTATTCTCTGCCACCCCGTGTGGGAAAAGGAGTCATACTACTATGTATGTATGTATGGATGTAAGATGTAGTTAGCTTTTAAGACATTGTAGTGCCCTTACAGGGTTCATTGTTGGATATATTTTTGTAAAAATGTACCACAATGACGCAATAAATATATGAGTATGAGTATGTATGTAAGTTATCTGTATATAATACATCTTCGATCAATCGAAGGTTATTATTATACATATGGAAGTATTCTCTGCCACCCCGTGTGGGAAAAGGTGTGATACTATGTATGTATGTAAGTTATCTGTATACCTCTTCGATCAATCGAAGGTGTACCTATATATTTTATCTAGTACAATGAAAAAGTAAGTAGATACCTACCTAATTTAATACGAAATACCGCATCGCGACACCAAAAGCTCGACCTCAAAATTAATTGCGTACAATTAATAACAGAACGCTCCAGCCAAACAATAATAGACAAAACCGATAAATAATTATCTTTACGTTTATTCAAGAGCATTGAATAGGTAAAAACACAATAACAAACCTTGTTGGTACGCCTACGCTGTAAGAGTTGGTACCCGAAGTTTGTAGGGTCACGCGCCTAAAGAGCTTATGGCGATGTTTTTAAAGTAGGTAGAACAATTTTTTAGTGTTGTGTATTTTAGAACCTTATTAGTGGCAGAGGCACAATAATTATTCAATACTACATTTGGCGTGACAGGCGAATAGCCCATCGCAACGATGGTAATGAAGATTTCCTCACTATATTTTCTATCATCGTTAGAGACCGTCCGTGTAATGATAAATTACTTATTACTTATCTCATTGGTACATTGTCAGGGCAGGGATCCGAACTTGCATCTCCTGCGTGAAAAGCAAGCGTGAAGCCCTTTAGACCACGGAGCTCTTTAAAGAAATTTGTTTTTTCAAACCCTACGTTGTCATCCAAATATGTCATTTTTCATATCATTTAAATACTTTATTGCACAAAAACATAAAAAACACGTAACATTTACAAAAATATATGTACAAAGGCGAGCTTATCTCTAAAAAGAGATTTTTTCCAGCAAACCTAGGCATGACAGGAAAAAAAAGTGGCCAAGTGCGAGTCGGACTCGCCCATGAAGGGTTCCGTAGTAGCAAGGCTAGAACTAAAAACCGGCCAAGTGCGAGTCGGACTCGCGCACGTAGGGTTCCGTACTGTGTTATCCATAAAAAACCTCAAAAAAAAACATGTTAGTTGTATGGGAGCCCCGCTTAAAGTCAGTGCACAATAAATGACTAAAACTAATGACAAGTATGAATAAAGAACACTATCTTTCTCTACCATATTTATTTAGGTATATTTGTTTAACATATTTATAATGGTGGTGTTTAATTTAATCTATTTTATAGTTTGGATACTTTGTACGATGAATTGGATTTTTTAGGGTACCGTACCCGAAGAGTGCCAAACGGGACCCTATTACTGAGACTTCGCTGTCCGTCTGTCCGTGTGTCCGTCCGTCCGTCCTGTCTGTCATCGGGTCCGTCTGCACGAACCGTAATAGCTAGAAAGCTGAAATTTTCACAGAATGTGTATATCTGTTGCCGCACCAACCACAAATACTGAAATACGAGAGATATCGCAAATTAAAGGGGGCCCCGATACAAGAGACGTGTTTAGATACACTTACGCATTTCAAAATGGAGATCTTGACTGAAACTGTTTATTTATTGTCATAGCAACCATGTCATAGACACATATACTACACATTTAAATATGATAGCATATTTCGCGTCAACCCACATGGTTGTGGTTAGCCGGTATGATGTAGACTCTCAATCCGGAGGTCGTCGGTTCAAATCTCGTGAAGGCATAAACTTTTTAAATTTTCTTTTTGTTTATTTTTTTATTGTTTTGAGTGCTTTTGATTTGTTGTACGATGGTACGGTACCCTTCGTGTGCGATACCGACCCGCACTTAACCGATTTTTCTGTCATGTTGTACGAATTTACTTTAAATAAATAAATCTATATTTATGTACGTATTGTTAAGTAGTTTATTGTTTTAACCCATTTAATGTTGTGCACTGGGTCTACCTGTTGTTCAGTTATTTCCTGTCCATCCTAGGTTTGCTAGAAGAAATATTTTTATTTATAGATATAACCTCGCCTTTGTCATGTGTTGTCCACTTTATTTTATTTTATTTTAATTTATTAATGAACAAAAATCACACAGCCATTCTTACAGCTAGTCGGAAACATGAACATAAAATAAGGCCAATTACGGATTCAACTATATGTACACAGTTTACAATAATTAAGTTACGGTTATTTACCTAGTTGAGCTAAAAGAGCAACAACAACAAGAAATGTATAAAAAAACAGTGATTGTGTGTGGATGTGGTAAGTAGTTTCCATTGTAAAATGTTTTGTGCAATAAAGTATATGAAAGTAAGTAAATAGTAAAGTAAATGTAGCCCATTAATGTCCCCACCGAGGGGCACAGGCCTTTTCTCGGATCCGAGTAAGATTGAGCCATACTCCACCACGCTGGCTCAGTGCGGGTTGGTGGAGGGGTTTTTACGACTACTACATACTACGAAGTATATGAATAAATATACTTATAACATAATATAAATATCTTCTTGTAGCCCTTCTATTGCGTCACCAAATCGACGTGTTCCTCTCATACTGGCGCCACAATGACGACGACACAACTTACGAGCCAATCAGCCATTACATCAAACAAAATAAATACACGTAGACCGGCATCAAGTTATGGGATGAAGCGACTTTGCTTAGGAAACTCATAAGCAGAGATCGGATATTCGGATGCATATTTACCTAAAGTTTGTTTTTAACTGTAAAAGTATGAAAGCGGCTTCTAAATTTATTTTTTTATCTAGCCCATTGCGGTGTCCCACAGCTGGGCAAAGGCTTCACCGGTTCGAGCCCACACATCTCTGGCTGCAGTTTGTTCCATCCACCCCGGCAGGAACTTATCCAGGTTGTCCCTCCATCTCCTACTGGGCCTTCCCCTTCTCGGGTGTATAATAAACTTTAAACTTTATTGCACAAAAACAGAATACAGACAGTTAATAATGAAAAAAACATGTACAAAAGCGAGCTTATCTCTAATAAGAGATCTCTTCCAGCAAACCTAGGATGGACAGGATTAATTAACAAAATAATAATAATTTATCTCAAAAAAAAAAAACCGGGTAAAAGGTATCTCGATATTGTGTAACTTATCGGATGCATATTTATTTAGCGTTAATATTTGATCCCTGATGCAAATGTGTATTGTGTATGTAAGGGTACAAGAAGGTCTGAAAAAAAATAAAAACAAAATATATGTTTTGATAACCCCTCGAGTGTCCAAGGGCACTCAACGGGTTAAATTATGTTTCCATATGTATTAATTATCAGTAACTAGCATTTTAATCACTATCTATCACTATGATTTGATCACTTAAATCAGAATTGTTTCGATAGCAAAGCGCATTCCATATTAGCCAACACCTGAACTTTAGGTAAATATGCATCCGAATATCCGATCACTGCTCATAAGAGACTAAGCATGCAGAGTAAAATCTTGATAAAATTATTGAGATGCTCCCAATGACCGACCAAAGCCTAACCAACTGAACAACTTTCACAATAAAATGAAATGAAATGAGTTTATTTGTTTGATATTTGGTTACAATGTAGGTCTTATGGTAGCTTAATGTTACGTGTCGCAAAAATCTGCCTCATAAGGCGTACAAATATTGTTAAAGTCATGGGACCGACTTGATCAGAGCAACTTTATTTTTCACTCCACCATAATACCTCCTGAGCGCTAGGCCCGAAATGTACTGAATTAATAAAAATAAAGTTGCCCTGATCAAGTCGGTGCCATAGTGATAGTTGTTCAGAATGATGTCCCTAACAACCCTCTTTCGGCTTGTACACCCCTTTCTGTTACACCCTGTATATTACATTAGCACAGAGGCACAACTGTGCCCACCTTTAGGCAGTTATTCAATTTTCCATTTGGCGTGACAGTAGGCTGCAAGCCCATCGCTGCAGCTTTGGCGATTGAAGGTTTCCTCAATATGTTTTCCATCACCGTAACATAACATTGACATAACACATAACGTGAGAAGTTTAGAACATCCTGTAGGTATGTCTGTAGGTCTATGTAAAAAATATTTAAGATCGTAATTTTCTTTATTGTACCACATGACAGTAAAAATTGCAATAGAAAAAAATATGTACAAAGGCGAGCTTATCTCTAATAAGAGATTTCTTCCAGCAAACCCTGTTGGGTAGGAGACGGAGATTTAAGCTTACATCTTGAACCAATACCAATAAACGGGCATCAATCTTGCCTAACTATTCTGACTAATGACGCCGTGAATAGCTTTACAAGATGTAACAGAAACTCGGTCAAGTGAGAGACAGTAATTTTATTAGGGCCATCTTTAACTTGAAACTTCATCTCGGAGGAAAATAAAATCGGCCAAGCGCGATTTGGACTGCCGCACCGAGGGTTTCGTACAAATCGATTCTTTCTTGCTATCACGGATTTTGAAGGATCGGAACTCTAAAAAACCTGGATCCTGTAGGGCATGAAGGATTTTATTGAATTATCTAAAACCTCTGGATTTTTAGGGTACCGTATCCGAAGGGTACCAAAGCCTAAGCCTCCGCTGTCTATCTGTCCGTCTGTCCGTCTGTCCGTCTGTCCGTCTGTCCGTCTGTCCGTCTGTCCGTCTGTCCGTCTGTCCGTCTGTCCGTCTGTCCGTCTGTCCGTCTGTCCGTCTGTCCGTCTGTCCGTCTGTCCGTCTGTCCGTCTGTCCGTCTGTCCGTCTGTCCGTCTGTCCGTCTGTCCGTCTGTCCGTCTGTCACCAGGCTGTATCTCATGAACCGTGATAGCTAGACCAAAATTACTAGAAAACAGATTATAATAAATATTAAAGGGGGCTCCCATACAACAGACAAGATTTTTTTGCCGTTTTAATAGATAATGGAACGGAACCCTCCTTGTGCGAGTCTGACTCGCACTTGGCTGGTTTTTTATGCTTGTGATTTCGCTGTTGATTTCCCCGACATAAGGTATCCTAGTGAAGGTAGGGCCAAAAAAAATGGGCCGAATGAACAAAGAAAAATATTGTCATTTGAAGGAAATGCTTAATTTTTGACGAACGCTCATATAGTTATGATAAGCTTATTTTAAATTAGGTGGTATAATTTTGAGGTCATTATAGGATCGAAATTGCGCCAGCGTGATTGAGTATGGCTCAATTAGACTAGTAGCAGTTTAGAGGCCTCTAGTGGTTGATGGGAAGAAACAAGCGAAAAGTTAGTAAATTATTTCTCTCAAAAAAGTGAAATAATCTCCAAAATTACCGGATAACAATCTGAAGCTGCCGCTCAAAAACTTAATTGTCAGAACAAAGGCGATACTGAAAACAAGGGCTTTAGAAAAGGTTCGAGAGCGGCCCTGATTCTACTGTTGTCTGAATTGGATATTCTACGAAGTTGCAAGTGACAAGATAATTCAAAACCAAATATGTGTTTATTGCGATTACTTACGAAAATCCAACAATTTTACAGCCTAAACGGTCGTAGAGTTTAATTGCGTTGACCTAGAAGGTTTTTTTCACAGATCTAAGAGACCACAGACTTCAAACAGCTTGATACGCGATCCCAATAGAAAAAGGTCAGACGGACAGACAGAGTGATCCTTAACGGGTTCCATTAAAGGATCGGAACCCTAAAAAATAAAACATGCAAGTAACCGTATTTAGCCTTAATTAAACTTAGATTAATTTAAAAATGCACTAAATCTTACATAGGTAATGGAACAATAAGTAGCAATCAAAGTTCAAGGTTCATAAATTCTTTATTTCTGTACATTATATCAAATATAAAACACTTACATTTAATTTTTGCCTCTTCAATTGTGAAGAGGCAAATCTTAACGTATCTTATCTGCAAAAATCTTATACCCTCCTATTACAAACATTCGCACGTGTTTTCGCACATGAGATGTAACTGAGACTGGCATTTGTTGTGGACATGTGTAGAATTGTGTTTTTAAGGGTCAGTCAGTGAAACGGCCAATTTAGCTAATTGTTCCTTTTGCATCTGACTTAATCTGCTAAGCTGCTTTCGAGTACTGCAGAAAACAATGCCTCTCTCGCGCCACTTTAAACGAAATTATGTTTTTTTCGAGGCTCCATTTGGAGAAAGACAAATTAGAAAAAGTTCCCGAGCGGGCAGATAAAACATAGGCGAAAAGAAATTATAAAGAAACGATCCTGACTCGGCGGCCGGGCGTCTTGACTTGTTTTGGGGTGGTTTAGAGGGGCACGTGTATTTGTTTTTTTTGCACAACTGTTGATGGGACGCAGGTTGAACTGTAAACTACCCGTACATCCAGACGTATTACATTTACTACCAATTAACGAAAACCAATCGAGTCATCAGAAAATGTTACAAAATCAAAAGAAAAACGAAATGTGTTATGATCAACATGCTAAAGAATTGCCCGAGTTAAATATTGGCGATGACGTCATTTTGATCGATCATAAAACCAGCTGCCGAATTCTACTGTACACAAGCATACCACAAGCCTGGCATAAGCTTCAATACGACGCATTTGGTATTCTACTAAAACCGGAATCGCAATTCACAAGCGCCAGCCTGACGCCAGTAGGCTGGCGTCAGGCTGGCGCTTGTGAATTGCGATTCCGGTTTTAGTATAATACCAAATGCGTCGTATTGAAGCTTGTGCCAGGCTTGTGGTATGCTTGTGTACAGTAGAATTCGGGCCCAGGTCACGGGCAAAAGTCGTTGAGAAATCAACAACTCCACGATCCTATATCGTAGAGAATAAGGGTGGCGTAAGCGTAAGACATCGCAGAAAAAGACGGCATTTAAAAAAGTGTGAGCCCGGTGGATCCAATGTTTACAAACAATTGTTATCGGATAATGATCAAGATGACGACATTGAAGACCAGTTCAGTGACGCGACGAATGACGTCACTAACTCATTAGAAGGTTATGATGTACAGGTAGCGAAGCCGAGTAGCAATCGATACTCCTCCCCCGCTGACACGAAAAAAGGCTATACAGTTAGAAATAGATTAAAATATATTTAGTTATTTAAGGGGTGTTGGTTAGATATAGATTCTTTTAGTTTTAAGAGAGAGGTGTAGTAGTGGGTAGTCTATAATTAATAGATATTGCCCAGTTGTTGTCTGCACTTTGTCGTTTTACTGCAACACCAAAATACGGAACCCCTAAAAATCGCTTCGTTGTCCGTCCGGCCATCTGTCAAAACCTTTTTTCTCTGTAAAGCATGGATATATCCAGTTGAAATTGATATAAATTTCTAAAGTCAGTATTCCATTCGGAGCTGTAAAAAAACAAGAAATGGGTTGCTTTTATTAGGGTCCTGCGGTACCCGAAGGGTGACAAACGGGACCCTATTACAAGCTTCCACTGTCCGTCTGTCTGTCCGTCAGCAAGCTCTATCACACGAACCGTAATAGGTAGAGAGTTAAAATTTTCGATGCTGCTATAGGAACAAATAGTTTAGTACCTAATTACAAGAAACATGTTTGTTTTTTTATCTACTCTCATGTCATAAAGTTCGAATTACAAACTTGAAATCGAATTCATAATGACGTACTTTATAAATGCAATACAGTAATCAAATTAAAGAATAATAATAACACCACTTTCGAACAAAACTAATGTTATTATTAAACTTTTTTCCATAACGATATAGTTCTACTTTTTTTGGGAAAGGCAAGGGTCATGAAACCATACAGCCAAGGTGTTTGATAGTCTGTATCATTGGAAAGTTTTTTTTAGCTATAGTTGACAGCCAAACAGCCACTCAGTGTTTGATAAGTACTTGGAGGCAGGCAGGAAGATTTAAACAAAGAGGTTCATTGATCTGAAGTTTGATACTGTGGCCCATGCTCCACGCATGCGCTGTGATATGCTGGGTTTTGGCGGCAACAAAAAGTCAACGTGACGTGACAACGTTTTTTTTGTATCTAAGCACTGATTTATGTGAAAATATTGTTGTGTTTTAACTTTGATTTTTGTAGGGTATACACTTTAGTATGAGAGTAGATAAAGTATTGCATGAAACTGCACATAACTAGGTATTAAAACTCTCGTGGGATACTATTAAAAAGCTCGCCTACGGCTTGGTTTTTAAACACCCACTCGTGTTATAATACCCCTCATTACGCAACAGTTTCATAAACTACTATTTTTACTTTTTCTTGTACGATGTTGCCCTGGTGGTGATGGAACCCTTCGTGTCAGAGTTTGACTCGCAATTGGCCGATTTTTATGTCATGTTGCTACTACTATTATAATTAATTAATGCATCAACTATGTCGCTTCCCAGAAAAACAAATCAGTACAGTCATTGTTAGGGACTAGCGCAGTAAACTGATAGCGACAAAATTTATAAATATGTTTACAGATAGTCACATTCATCGCAACGAAAACAGACGATAAAAACGTAAACTTGCGTCAAACCAATATAGGCAGTCAGCGCAGAATGTTTCAAAAGTGAACCTGTTTAGACTGTAATTGCAGTTAGGTTATTTTATAAACTTTTTTTTTTTAAATAATTCAACCTGTTTGTGTTTTTCGTTGGAGTTGTGAAGTGCCGAAATAATCGGGATATTAGACGCAAATAAGGTGGATACTTTGAATCAATATTTATGTTGAATCTAGATAAATTAAATTGAAGCTTGAAATAGCTGTTATAAATACGTATCTAGCAGGGAGTATAATAGAATGGTGTGAGTGTGACCTCATCCTCGTCAGCTTGTTTCTGTGCCAACTTATCCGGTCCTGTGCCAATCAAATCCAGGTTTTCCCCGCAATGGTGTGACCTTATCTATTGAATAGAGATAAAATTTTGAATTAAATTACCTGGGGCCCAATCCTGAAAGCAAAATGACCACTCAGTGACAATGACGCGACGACGATGCTCAGATGCAAATTAAGATATAAATTAAAGAAAATTGGCAATCAATCGATTTCTACCATTAATTACTTACCTGAAAATATACTCCAAACGCAAATAATGGAAAAACACAACCGTAGCCATCGAAATTAATAGGTACTAATTATTTTTATTAATTAATATGCTAATGATATAAATAAATTATTAAAACTCATCAAGCCTTTGATAACTAAAATAATTAATTTTTGTTCCTTTTTCACAAACACTTTCAAAGTAAAAGAGAAAGACAAACGAATTTTAACGGCATTTTAGCTATAATAGGTTTATTGGACGTTTATGTATGAGAGCGGAAGTTTATAAAGATAAAGTTCAGCATCGAGTCAATGTCACTGAGCGTTGCGCTACCGGAATTCATACTCATTGATTAATTTTCAGATGAAGATCACCATAACCGCCCTTATTCTTGCATTAACGATATTTCATATCAACGCAGAGCCACTAACCAAAGAAAGCCTCCTAAAACTCTGCCAAAAGTACATCAAAATAGACAAAAGCTACTACATATATGATGAAAAAATACCAATAGATGGCATAGCAGCGGATATGAACTACCAGTGGAAACCAGACAGAATGTTTTTTACTCTCATAAGTAATAATATGCAAATGTCTATATACGTATTAGATAATGGTGAAGAACTTCGCAGAATCAAAACGGCAGCCTTAGGTCAATCGACAGCAATCGATAACCTCAACGACATAGTATACCTAGCCACTGATAACGGAGTGTACAAATACAATGACGATAATCATATAGACCTATACATTAAAGGTGAAGATGTCATGTATGCTGCAGTAACCGCTGATGGAAACACAATGTACATAGCAACGTTTCCACAAAACCGAGTGCTGAAAATCACCGAACGCGGATACAGGATTGATCAAGTGCCAGCTATACCAAACGGACATGGCCTAACTATTGACATTGGGCAAAACATATACTTCGTTGCGACAAAAACGTCGTATGTTTTGAAAGCAGGCAAAACTATTCCCAATAAAATAAAGGGATTGCCAAGTGACAAGATTAATGGTGTTACAATCAGTCGAACAGATGACGTTTACGCGATGGATGAGGATAGCAATTTGTATATCGTTGACGCAAAGGACGCAAGTGCGAGATTTCTCGGGAATTTCAATCTGACGCAAGTGAATTCGTTTGCTTTGGATGGGTATGACAATCTGCTGATTGGAGTAAAAGGCGCTATTGTGAAGTTTAAGAGAACTAGCAGGACGCCCTGTACGCCTATTATGTAGGTGGTATTTTAAATATGGTTGCTAATGGTCCGAAAGAATAAGAAAAAAGTATAATTTTCGAAGTTCGCTCATATAAATAATTAATCATTATCTTCAAAGGATGATGCAAGACTCTGGGCTCAAAAAAATAATATTATTGTTGTTGTGCAGACATAAGGAATGCATCATCTTTCAGCCCTAATCAATAATATATACTGAAACAGTTAGACTCTATCCTGACCTTTTGGTCAGGATAGAGTCTAACTGTTTCAATACTTTCACTAAGAAGCCAGCGAAATTGGTCCATGAAAAAAAAAATATAGGCCCCTGAAAATTACTCATTGTCTCCTATTTAATTTTTTCACGAGACTGTATTTAGTTCAGAAAATGTTCTTTTTTGTTTTAGTTAATATATTAGATATCTGAGTAATTGTAATTGAAATAATAAATCATGTGTTTAAAAGTTCTACTTATGATTATGATATCTGACTATCTGTAATAAAATAATTAATGACGTATGAAAAAGTACTAAGTACCTAGGTACTTTTTTATGATTAAGAAATCTGCGAAATTGTATTGGAATAATAAATAATGAGTTTAAAAGTCGTATTTTATTTAATTACTATGATATCTGAATTGAAATAATGTAATGAACCACGTGTTAAAAAAAGTAGTTCTTTTATGATTAATAACATTTTTTCCATGGACGAATTTTTTTGGCGTCATAACAAAAATTAATTACAATTGACCAATCTTTAATATAACAATCGTTTTATTCCTGCACAATGGCATTTTTTTTTGGAGCCCAACTGACAAGGCAAGATTTGCATTGTCCTTTGAAAGCTAATAATTTTTTTCTTTAGGTCCATTATTATCTAGTACTATTATAGTATATTCTGTGGTAGTACATATCTAAGTAGTAAGTAGTTAGCAGTTTGGGGTCAGGGGCATTTTCATAGATTCGACTAAAGTTTTCTATGAAACTGGTCCTTCATTCATCGGCAGCTTGTTTCCGCCTACTGCTGGGTATAAGCCTCCTCCCTTTTGTGCAAACATATCCGGTCCTGTGCCAATCGAATACAGGTCTTTCCCGCAGTATGCGTAATGAATGTCGTCGACCCATCTGGCTGCCGGTCGACCCACGCTTCTCTTTCCCTCTTTCGGCCACCACTCGGTCAGAGATTTACTCCACCTGTCATCACCTCGCCTCGCCAAGCGACACTCGTCCTTACATTCAAGTAATACTCATGTAGATAATAAACGTTTCTATTTATCTTGTCTTATTTCTTTATTTCACTACACCGATATTCTAAGGCCTCAAAGGTTCTAAATAAGCTCTATTGTGTTGTGAGTCACACACAACAAACAACACAATCACATCGATTCGTGACATATAAGTACAACATCTGTCATTTTACATACTTACCTAAGTTTTCTGTTATTTTATTATGCTTATCGAAAACCTTTGTGACAGGGCCTAGATATTTCTGGAAATATAGTCGTTCGTTATAATAGGTCTAGGTCGCTGAGAGAATGCGATCCTGACACATGTCAGTTTGCGATGGGGGAGTGAAATAGAGTGCGAAGTAGCGCGGGACAGTCAGGGACATAGACATGTGTCAGGATCGCAATCTCTCAGCGGCCAGAGTATACTAACTTTATGCTGGTTGCTGACCAAGACCTAGAGCTAAGTTAGTTTAGCTTAGCTCGCATAGCTGATGCAAAGCAAGCTGTAACTTTACCACGCCATCAACCTATCTACTCCGATCCTGAAACATTGCCTCTGTCACCCTGTATTGTATGGAGTTATTACATAATATTTTACTAATTTTTATTTTATTTTTCACTTGCAGTTCTCAAAAAATGCGTAAAGAGATTCAAAAACAGAAAGCTAGTAAAAGGAGAGAAGCAAAAAAAAACACGTCGAAACAAATTATCCGCAAAGTGGCCATATTTACATAAAATTAAGTTGTTTACATTGAAAAGAAGGAAATAAAAATGTTTATCCCGATAGCGCCATCTAGTGTTAACATTCAGTACTGTGTTGAAGTTGTGATTATACGCCATCTGTTGCTGATAAAAGCGAACTGCTTCGAACTCAAGTGTGCTTAGCATCTAGTTAGAATGATTTTTCACAGATGGCTCTTAGTAATTGTAGCGTTTTGAATTTGCAGTTGAAATAAATAAGACGAGTTATTGTGGTTATTTTATTAAATGATTTCCGTTGCCAATAGATAAATTTACTAAACAGTAACTATGTACCAGGCCAAATTAAAACTTATACCTACATTGCATTGCAATGCAACCCAAAAGAACGAAAATACTTGAGATGATTGATTGATTAATGACAACTCAAAAACAAAACGGTTTTCTTAGTGTTGCCTGTATGCTAAATTGTGTACTTAAACATTTTGTTGAGGAATATTTTATGAATTCCGCCTCTTTGTTTATCAGTTTTATCGCCTAATAGAATTAATTGTTAGTCAGAAAATCATAATTTTATAATTTATATTATTCGCAACAGTTGCGAAGAATTTTTACTTTTTGTTCGCAACCAGTTACGAAATAAGAGAAATTCTTCCGTATCCGCAACTAGGCGTCTTGATGATTGAATTTCGCAACCAGTTGTTGAAAAGGAATACTAATTTCATAACACTTTACTTTTGAGAGTTCCAAAGCTATTTTTTTAATCAGTAATGAAAAATAGATATGGAGGTATTCACAATCTATTTTTCAATGATTAGTTTGTAAGTAGGAACATACCTCTGTAAATTCAAAATAAAGGATAATGAACATCTACAAGTAGCTATAGTTCTTATTAGGGTTATTATTATTAGTCATTACATTTTGTAAAAAAACGGCAACAAATATAATTACAGGCAAATTCGACAGAGCCACTACTGGCAGCACCGCGCAAAATTCCCCATTTCCGAACTTGTCATACGCGTCGCGGTTGTGTCAGTGGGCGATCGCTCGCGAATTCCCTAAAATCTAACCGTAAATGTGGCTGTATTTCGTGATAATGAGTAAACGCAGTCTCCACTACCTAATCATAAAGTGATGCCAGTGTTGTTATTCTAAAATTGTGCCTGGAACCGTTGTTTTCATTTGTATGTCATCTGCCCGTGCCAATATGGCGGCATCCAGACACAAATCACAACAGAAAAACATTTCGTCTATTTTCTCCAAGCTGCACGGCGCATTTTCGGACGCGGTGTGCCCAACCAAGCTCGCCACCGACAAACGGACCTTAGACAAGACATGGAAGCTCATGGACAAAGTGGTAAAACTGTGTCAACACCACAAGATGAATCTAAAGAATAGTCCACCATTTATTCTTGATATTCTACCGGATACGTACCAGAGGCTGCGTATGATCTACTCGAAATACGAAGACAACATGTCAGCGTTAAACAACAATGAACATTTCAACATATTTATCATAAACTTGATAAGAAAATGTAAGCAGGCGATCAAACTCTTCAAGGAAGGCAAGGAGAAGATGTTTGATGAGAACTCACACTATAGGAGGAATCTTACGAAGTTGAGTTTAGTGTTTAGTCACATGTTGAGTGAGTTGAAGGCGATGTTTCCGAATGGAACGTTTGCGGGTGACCAGTTCCGCATCACAAAGAGTGATGCTGCAGAGTTTTGGAGGAGCAACTTTGGAAACAGGTAAGTTTGGATTGCGTTTCACTTCCTAACCATTTTTTAATCTTGCAAACATGTGATCAGTCACTTTGGGGTAGATTATCTCAGGTATGCCTTTTTCAAGCGTCTTATTTTTAAGGGTTCCTTCAACATGTGGGCCAGTCTGTTTTCGTAATATGCAACTTGGTCCTTATAGGTTTTAGTCATCTGACTAATTTCCTCTTTTACTGTAGGAACCAACGGTAATTTATCAAATCAGTGCTTGAATACTGAGAATTGGGTTTAATAAAATTCTTCAATGCTTGAATAGTCATTAAGAGATTGTTAGGGGGGTCAATCAACTTTTTTTTTTTTCCAACTACGATTTTCTGTTTCCCTGATACCTATATTTTTTAATTATAGATTTGACTGCTGAACTTTTAAAGATGATTAGTACCTACTTTTTATTATAATAGCCTTTTATTACAGAAAAAAGGGTCTTAACAGTGTGATTGTAAAGTTGAACAATTAAAAATTAAATTATAAAGTTGAACAATTAATAATAAAATTTAAATAATATCCCTAGTTTCTGTGTGCCTTTTGATTAGTACCTACTACCAGCATAAATTAATTTAGCTCATTGAATAGTATTTTGTCAAAGAATATTGTTTTTCTTGGACAAAAATAAAATGATTAACCCAGGGACATCATTCTGAACTACTTTTACATTGAAACCAATTTTATAAGAGCAACTTTACTTTTCATTCGTTTTTTATTCATACTTTTCATTCATTTAATTAAACATTTACATACATTGCTTCTGGCCCCACACTGCAATACACTGTGTCGTGGGAACCAGAAACCGCGACATCACAAACATGTAAACATCGAA
This sequence comes from Argyresthia albistria, assembly GCA_963457715.1. Taxonomy (NCBI): domain Eukaryota; kingdom Metazoa; phylum Arthropoda; class Insecta; order Lepidoptera; family Argyresthiidae; genus Argyresthia; species Argyresthia albistria. Next base: position 3,799,931 of record OY735277.1, on the reverse strand, counting down.
GACCTGGGTTTTTTTGTCCCCAGTTGGGATACGAACCCGAGACCTCTTGCATGGTAGGCAAATGTGCAACCGCTGAGCCACAGAGGTCGTCAAATCTGTATTGTCTGTATAGGCTGTGACTTGGTCTCTGGAGTTTGGCTCCATAATTATCCTTGCTAGGATTTCTACTCATAATGATAATTTACTTACCCACATGGAAATGTGTCTTAAGAATGTGCAACATAGTGAGTTCACTGTAACTCTGGGTACAATGGAATTTGTTTATATTTTACCATTTTATTTACTTTTTACTGATGGCTGAATGCCAGACTGCTGCTTATATAAAGTGGTGCTTTAATGTCATACTAGCGCTGTCATATCCTGACCATGGAACAGTTTCAGTAAGACTTTTGAGTTTCCACCAAATTAAGTTGTGTAAGTGACCACGCCACTTGAGCATTCAGGCTTTGGTAAATTAGCGAACCTAAGCATTATTATTATTACCATAATATAAAAAAACTCTTATAAGCTTTCAAAAGGCATTGAAAGTCTACCTTTCATTCCCAATTCCCATCCACCCATACACACACAAGCAACCACCTACACACACTTAGCCCACACATTGTTCTAAATATCTCAATAAGCTAATAAAGCATATTGAGTATTCAATAGAAGAAAATTAAAATTACTCCTTCAATACTTGGATTGAAATTTTTCCCACATTTTTTCTAAGCCCATTCACAGAGTGTAGGTCAAAGTGTTCCCATGAGAAAGCTCAATTCATGAAACCAATCAGTTGTATAAAAAAAAATACTTTATTTTACCTTTCAGTTTGATGTGAAAATATGGTTTAAACTTAATTTCTTGTCTTGTCTCTCTTCTCTTCATAGAAATTAGAAAGTTCAAAGTGATAAAACCCACTGTTATTTTTTTTCCTTTTGTAGGCATGAAACAGGTAAGTAGATAGGATTATGAAATTTCATTGTTATAATATTAAATGTCCATGAAAACCACACATGGGAAAAGGATGTGTGTGTGAGTGTGTGTATTGGAAAATAAAATAGAATACTGCCATTTTACTTGTCAATGAGAACTGGTTGACGTTACAGTCCTACCTACACAAAATGTGCATCAAGAGATGATTGCACACACGAGCATCAAAGTATGAAATATTACCACAAGTCAGTCAACTTTTATGGCAGGTGTCCGATGCATGCATGATCAATCAGTGACAGGTGTATCATACACCGTGTATGTTTACATTATGTTTTAATGACATGAGTGTATTATGGCTGCACTTTCAAGGTAGTGAAAAATACCCAAAAATAAATAACCGGCCAAGTGCGAGTCGGACTCGCGCACTAAGGGTTCCATATCATTATCTATAAAAAAACCGCAAAAAAATCATGTTGTATGGGAGCCCCCCCTAAATATTAATTTAATTTTAATTTTAATTATTTATTTCTTATTAAGCGTCTACCTGCTACCATTATCAATATCGAGCAAAAATGAGCAAAAATATCACGTTTGTTGTATGGGAGTTCCCCTTAATATTAAATTTATTTTGTTTTTTAGTATTTGTTGTTATAGCGGCAACAGAAATAGAAATACAGGGACCCTATTACTGAGACATCGCTGTCCGTCCGTCTGTCCGTCACCAGGCTGTATCTCATGAACCGTGGTAGCTAGACAGTTGAAATTTTCACTTTATGTATTTCATTCTATTACATTTACATATTATGTTTATATAAGTATATAATGTGAATACATATATATATATATATATAAAGATATGCAATAAATATATTTCTATATAATAATAGGTAATATAATGCTTCCGATTTTGAAGGCACGGACAACTAGCTGCTCTAAACTATTTTGAGAACTAATATTAGTTTGAATTACGTTAATCGGTATTTGGGAGTCACGTTCTCTAAACGCGATCTAAGAATAGTTGTCGATTTTTTTTCACATTATACGCATTAGCGCCAACAGGGACTGTTCGGAACCACAATGTATCTTTTTATTTCTCGATTATTCCTCGATTTCGAGATTATTTTATCAATGGAAAATTAAAGAAACCATTTAATTAAAAATACATATTATTACTGATTTAATATAATAGAAGCATTTTAAGCTGTTTTTTATCAAATTTGTAACATCTATCGTACATTATTAACATGAGAAAACTCATTGCAAATAAACTACAATTATGTTCAATCAGTTTCCGAACGGTTAGTTAGAGCGGATGGCGCTATGTCAAAACGTCAGTCAACAATTCAACACTCAACATTCATTTCAGTTTTACGTTCGGCTAAATTATTTGTTTTCTTTCAATAATAAGGTGGAAATGTGAAAGATTATAGACAGCAAAGCACAAAAGCAGCATCATAGTACGTCTACCTAACTTCTTTGCTCCATGTCTTATAGAAATAGGTACCTATGTTGCGAATTTGCGATGTTGAGTGAGGTGTCGTAATTTGTGTGTATGATTGTGTTTTAGCCCAATTATGAGACAAATATCCACCAAATATCACAAATTCTTGCATCATCGGAAGTGTAGGTGCCTATACTGCTATAATCGATCGTCATAAATGGCACAAAAACTGCAGAAAGGCACTCCAAAACGCTGGGTCTAATTTGTTTGTTTTTGCAGGGTTTATGTTGGACTAATGCATACGCCAGTATTAAAAGCATGTGATCAGCCTACCACGACTTATTATACCGTATTAGAGATATTCCTATCGAACTATAAAGTGGTATGTATCCATAAAATATATTCCATACTTATAATTCGTTTCAGATCTCTGTTTCAAATGGCATGATATAATAAGTATGTTTGACAGTATTGATCCCTTCTGCAACATAGCGTGCGTAGTTACTGACCATGACACAAGCCTCTAAGTGCCTATCAGATGCACATTTCACAAGTCTGTCAAATTCACACAGTAAATTCCAGAGAACTCTAACATATTGTCAAGCGGCCGCTAGGCATGCATTATCTTATTACTGAAGCGACATCATAGCGTCACAGATTCATACGGATCAATTCAATGTACCTATAACAAGAATCCATTCAAGTTGAAATCCCGACTTAGTCCATTCTAATTACTATTATCTATTCTTATTCATTCGGAAGCGAGACTGAAGAACAAAATCCCTATTGTTTTATTTTATATTTGTCTAGTTTTCATGTCATTTCATGGTATTTTTATGTCCTGTAATAAAGATTTATTGTATTTCAGGATTGCAGCATACACAGGCACTTACAATGGATACCTAATGTGGAAACTATCCATCCAGCTTCCAGCACCCAATCTTGAATAAATGCCTAAGCCATTAACATAAGTGGAATGCAGAGTTTTACTAATAAGGAGGTTTGCATAAGGCTACCTGTGCTGTGGTCCTAGCTATGCTAGTAGGTAAAGTCTTCACAAAATAAAAGGCCCGCTTAGACAGTTCACACCCATGAAGTTTTAACCCCTAATGCATAGGTAATAAAAGCCAACTGGTGCATACTAGCAAACCGTACAAGTTGCACCTAGGAAAACTGCTTCTATTACCTATGCATTAGGGGTTAAAACTTCATGGGTGTGAACTGTCTAAGCGGGCCTTTTATTTTGTGAAGACTGTAGTCACATAAAACTACTTTCTTTGTAATGGTATTTATTATGAATAAAGACTTCCTTGTTTTTCTGTAATTATAAATGTGTAATTGTAACAGTGAATAAAGTGATTTATCTTATCTATCCATCTTACTTTACTTTAAAATATAATGAAACAGGTTCGCCTAGTGTATGGGTGCTTACATATAACAACCTTTTTGATAAATAAAGAATTTGTGTATAAGTAGAATAAATATAATTAAATTAAAATATCATAAATCCACACAAAGCTTAGTCAAAACATAAATATCCAAAATTAAATCAAAATTGTTAAAAAATAACATACCTACTTACCTAACATAATTTACCCATGTAAGTACAGTATTCTCCAACAAAGAAGTCTGATAACCTTGAAACATTGGATGATTTTGGTATAACCAAGGAGTTTAACTGAAAAGTAAGTAAACAATTCCCCTTTTATTATGAGTAATAACCGTTAAATATTAATATATTGGATTGGATTTATCAAGATTTTGAATATCTTTCAAAGTCAACACTTTTTGTTGGGAAATACTGTACCTTGTTGAAATGAAATGAGTTTATCATCAAATAAATACCCACTCAGAAGTATATAATGGGCACAAAAATACAGAGATTCAACATTTAAATAACTATGCATTTGATTTTAAATAACAATGCAGTACAGAAATGTCCACAAAATACATTTTCATATCCCTGGCTGTGGACGCCATCATCTTCATTTTGATGTAGCAGATGCTGTACTGTTGATTATTGAAAACATCAAATTTTGTTGTTCAGGGCTCAGGGGCTTGAGATTGACATAACTTCTGACTTTTTTCTTTGTGCATGTGCATAGGTAACTGTAAAGAAAATGATTCTAGTTTAGTTAGGTAAGTACATGGATACCTACCTACCTTGTGATGGTTGTGAAAGTTATTTATCAAACTGGGCTTTCTTCAATTAGAAATTCAGTGGGTAAGTATTCATCAGGGTTTCTTGGTGTATGATCTAGATTCAAGAATAATTTTAACCGGATATTCCTAACAAATTGATAGGTTTACTTTTTGGGGTCTGTATGAATGAATTTCAACCAGTTTCAATTCCATTTCAATTTAGGAGAAGGGTAGGGATTGATAAGGTGTTGTTTGCTACACTACGCTACACGGTAGTATCCTATTGTGGGAACAACAGAAGCAATGTAAGTAGGTAGGTATGTACCTGTTTGTAAATGTTATGATGATAAGTTGTTGAATTATCGAAATTGCACTCACTTACCTCTAGATAGTAGGTATCAAAAAGTAGGTATTCTGTCCAGCTCATGCCAGACACCTTTGCCCTGGTCTGACTGTGTCGTAAGGTAAGTAGATACACACAAGATCACACAAAGTTGCAGAGAAATGAAGCTCGAAAAATAACCAATCGAGATTTTCAGCCCCCAAATTAAACGTCAAAACGTTCCGTTCGTCTAAATATATGCTAATTAATATTGAAATTCGACGGAATTCTCAAGAAAATAACATTCTATAACCCACAAAAATACATTTCCCAGTAATCTATTTTTAATTGCCACCAAAAACCATGCCAGTTATGTTTAACTGCTATCTGTCAAAAAGGAACTAAAATTGGAGAGGTAAAATGCCTTCCGAATACGAAATCGATACAAATTGGCAGACACTAAACTAGACAAGTTAAAATTAACTTTTAAAAAGAAAAAATAATTTATTTTGGCGCCTTCCAATTACCGAATAGAGCAAAGCAACTAAGATGACGTCATGATGACGTTTAGAGAGCTTAGTTCCCCTTTTAGTTTAGTGCATCTGCCTTCAAAATCGGAAGCATTATGTTGCTTAGTTTATTGTTTCGGTTGAACTACTGTCCTTGACTTGACTGTCACTTGCACTAAACATAATCAATGGTGAAAATAAGTTAAACTTAACTTGAGCAGCATTTTCTTCATTCCGTCATCATCATACTTGACTTGATCTCACAGATAATTGAATAAATCTACAAAGTGTTCATTGACAATGTCCCTTATCATCAGTGTTTATAAATTAGTAATAATTTTTCCTTATAATTAATCTTTTGTCTACTATGTAAGGTAACAATTATTTCGTTTCACATCCTGTCGCTTTAACAATTGTTAAGGACTGGCTCCATCATTGTTTGCTTTTGGCTTGTCAGTATCGAATACAATAACTTTCCAGTTGACATATTCGATAACTCGGATTCATAGCATAGCCAAATCGGCACAGCTTATTTCAAAATGATGTTTAGTGTGAAATACCTTATGTTTATTTGTATTGAATAATTTATTTTGACATATATATGGGTATAATTTAATTTAATTTTTAGTTAAATTTAATTTAAGTTACTTTTTATTTTATTTCTGGCATTATCTCACTTGTGTTGAACTGTTATACCGTTTATATGATTTTTTATTTTTAATCAATGTACTTCACACACAATTGTATTATTGTTTATATGAATAATAAAATAAAATGAAAAAGTGAATTTCTAAATTCTTTCGTCGATTAAGGTCGAAAGCGCTACATGGGGGACTTTAAAATCAAACCAAGAGACTGGGAACTTCTGGCACTGGACAGACCGGGATGGAGACACCTGTTACACCAGGGCAGAACCAGGCACGACAAACAGTTGGTTGAAAAATCTCAAGAGAAAACGGCTAGCACGAAAACAACCGGCTCCACCACCTAACGCCGAATTTGCCTGTGATCGTTGTGGCAAGCAGTGCAGATCCCGAATCGGTCTGTTCAGTCACAAGAGAAAATGTGACTCCCAGAACACACAGAACATAAACATCTGAAAAGATGTAAAGGCTCAATGATGATGATAGGTTAACATTTTGGTAAATGACGACCATGAAAAACTGACAAATCAATAATAAAAATTGCTTGAAACTTATCCTTGCGTGGTTGTGGGACATAGTGTGAACCCATTATCCCCGCTTAGTTGACCCGTCATACATCATGCGACCCATCGCATTTGTCAGACCCTAGTGTTGGATATCCAACACCTGGGTCTCATCCATGAGGACCATTTGTTCTGAGTACCCCAGTGTAGGTTACCTTCATTAGACGCTACAAGGAGCACTTATTATATTGGGGCTTCAGTTAATTGACTTCTTGTAACTAGATAGGGTTAAATGTTACACGAGGCAATGATTTACTAACCTCAGACGGAAATAGACATGTTCTATTTAAAGTTAAAAGCGCCTATATCTCTGTCTGTGTGTCTAAAGAAATAAATAAACTGAAACTGAAACTTTGTCTGTCCGACTGTCCGTGGCACGGCCTTTTATTTTGCAAGGCTTTTGGAAAATGTTTATAAAATAATATGTTGCACTTATCGCTAATAATAATACACGCATACCTGATTGCATATCTTACATTCTACATGTCTGATTCTGTCGCCTTTCAGAATGCCTTTAATATCAAGTTGCCTTCCGTAATACCACGTGATCGACATATCTATGTTGAATGGACGCATCGCTGAATGGCTAATGATAACACATCGTGAATGAAATGTTTATCTAGTGTAGATAAAATACCTACTTACAGTGTATTACACTTACACCCTAACTAATAAAAAGATGTGCAGGGTGGCGGAGCAGGACAGAACTATAACAGCAGCCTTTGTACACCTTGCACAGTTTTTTGGTTGAGTTTATTCCGGTCTTGGCAGAAGAGTTACCCCTTTGGTCCGTATTCGTAGTTATGGTTTCGTAATTGGTTACGAAAGTGGACAAATTTTTCGCTGTTTCGTAATTAACGATCAAACAAGAATTTATTTACCTTTTTCGTAATCGGGTTTCGTAGTAATACGAAACTATACGAAAATGGAATTATTTTTCAGCGTTTCGTAATTAGTTATCGAACAAGAATTTATTTGCCTTTTTCGTAATCGAGCCACTACCCTTAACTCTTTATTAATCTGTGCCACTACCTTAATAGTGATTCAGCATATATGGGACGCTTCGTGTGTAAAGTAAAGCTTATTTACGGCAATGATCGAAGCCTGCCCGGACATAACTCTAATTGTAAATGCACCGTACGTTGTATATGTGCAGTATAATACATTCGACAAAACGCACACTGTTGCACCATACATCGGTACCAAGGGCACTTGCTAGGTCGTCGCCTGACAGAACTTCTAATTGCCAACATTTCGTCATGTATATTAATGTCCCCACCGAGACACACAGTTCTTTACCCGAATACCAGTAATATTGAGCCATAATACACCGCGCTGGCTCAGTGAGGGTTTGGATCATGGGGCTGCCACCAGCTTCAACAGCCAACAGACTACTTATCCGTAGATTAGACTTAATCGATACTTAAGGGCGGGCCCTAGGCAATCAGAACTTAGAATTTCATCCTTAACTTATTTTTAGAGGAATTTAAATAATAAAAATGATAAAAGGTTAAAGCCAAGCTAAGCAAGTCTAATTGAGGAACATACTGTGCCATTTTTATAATGATTAGATAAATAAAAAGAACACAAATTCAGATGCGGTGCGAAATTGTAAAATAAAACATTGTGACAGACAGAATTCCTGGCAACTTCAGGAGACTTTTCTATCAAGCAAAATTAATAAAATAACGTTTATGGGAAAGCAAAGTCACGCTGACACTCGTGATAAACAAGCTAGTGAAAAAACATACGACAATAATACTCGTGATTCCGAGCGATTAGTGTTTTGCTAAAGGCTGTTTTTGCCTAGGGCGCCGTCTTAATTTCCTGCATAAAATACTATGGTTTCACCAAAAAAACAATATCGCTTTATACATTACCTTATCAATACGATATCCGTTAGATACGCGTATTTATTGTTTCCGCTTTGATATCTCTTATCAGCTTAGTGCAAACTCAACTGATACATCTAGGTGTATCGGTAGCATATCCTGTGTTTCGTAATTACTAATTATGTAACTAATCATTCATACTCTACTTGAATGTGCCTAAATTAGAGCTGCATGTCACAGCATTGATAAGATCTCGACAAGAATCTATGTTTGTTTAATCGTGGTGTCGTCGCCTAAAACGCAAAATGAGAAACTGCTTTGGACATCATTCTGAGCAACTTTCATTATGAAACCGATTTGAAATGAAATGAAATGAAATGAAATTGTTTATTGACCGATAACATGGTTTACACAGATTCTACTTAACTAAAATAAGGAGATACTTAATTAGGAACATTTATCATAAAATAGGAGGGATCAGTGACAACCGAACTAGTGAAAACACTGTATCTCGGTTGTCAAATGGTGCTCAATAAATTACAAGATGGGATGAGCAACTTACTTCTCAAGATTTGATCAGAGTAACTTTATTTTTCACTTCCAAGTACATTTTGGCCTGAGTGGGTCAGCTGATTTGTATGGGTTGTAGTAGGTATGTAATTCATTCACAATTTCGCACCTTACAGTTAGTATTAAACTCAATCTAATCAAATAGGGTTTGTGGAAGTCGGTTTTTTCTAAAGTTTACTTTTTGTTTCAATTATTATGTTTATTTTTGTTTTGGTTCTATGATTCCAGTGTAAAATATGTATTTTGGATACTTAGTTAATTAAGGGAACTATAGGTCTACATTTAAGAATTTAATCTTACTAAATTAGTTTATGACTGTTTGTTCCTAAATAAATAAATAAATACTTATATTGTTCCTTTATTAATACGTTTCAACGTAAGTTTGAGTTTTCTCGATTTTCGTACAGAGCCTCGGATCACGAACGTTTTCGAGAACGCAGGAAATTATATTTCATGTCATAAAGAATAAGAATCACTAATTTGGCATTTGACTTTTCGATAGTTTTCTATCGAATCTTTGTTCGTGATTGGGCTACCAGTTCGTATAAAAATTCGACTAGGTGTAATGTAGGCAAAGGATATTGAACATAACGAGAAAGAAACTAGATAATATGCAGGAATGCTTTCTCGTTCTGTTTTGTGTCTTCTGTTTGTGTCTTGTCCCTGTAATGCCTCTGTGTGTTTGTCTACAGCGTTTGCATATATATATACAGTCAATTCAATTAAATTTCTTAATTAATGGCGGTCTAACAACTTAGGTCAATTTCTCCAATGTCACGTGTTTTTTAGATTTCACTGTATTTGGAGAGGTTCTCTTTCGAGAACCTGGAAATGATAGTGTTGATTTGTTTCTTGTTTGCACTACCCGAGAAGGACGTGAAAGGTTGTAGGTACCAAGTAATGCATTCGGACGCGAGAACTGCCTCCCCACATCTACAGTCATCCATCTCCAACGTTTTTAGGCACGCGGTGACAGTTAGAACTGACGATTGTTTTTTTTTGAAGTAAAACTTCTTGGGGCACGGGGGTAAAATTTATTTAACCTCTCAACTGTGGGTTATTCATATATTTGCTTTTCAATTGCAACTAGCCGGGTGCTATCACGAGTGGCTAAGAAATGTAACGGAAATTGGAATCGGTGACGTCAGGGTCGGCTGAAGACTTTTAAAACCGCAACTATTTTCAATACGGTTTTTAACTAATCAGATAAGATAATAATACATTCGTACAATAAAGAATGTTAATTAGTGAGAGAAAAACCTGATGAAACGTTAACAAATAAAAATTATTTTAAGCATTCTTCCACGAGTTCTTGATTTCCGGTATGGCCAAGATGGCGCCGCCGCCGCCGCCGCCGCGCCGCTGGCTGGCAACCAACTAGCATGACTCAAACTACTTCGTTCAACCTCTTTGTTGGAACCGGAACTTATGTTTGACAGCTGTGCGATGCGATCCATACAGTTTGTAAGAAAAGAGTTTCATCAATGTCACACGGGTCGATATGGATTTCTAAAACAAGCAAAGCAATGCATACATTTGAGCGAGACGGCTTAAAGACGTGACGTCAGATGGTATATAATCTGAGCGAGATGCAAATAGTAGTGACACTATTGAATGAGTTAAGTATATCACCACGAGCGCGACAAATTGTAGATAAGGAATGGTGGGAAATAAATGACATGACGTATTAAAAGTAAGTACAAGTATAAAATAATTTCAAATAATCGGACGTCTGAAACTTAAAAGTAACTTGAAGCAGAGATTGGATCTCAAAATTGGAAATTTAAATCTCTTTTAGTATAGGTAGGTATAGGTGTATAGTATATTTATTTATTATATTTATTTATTATATTTGGTACACAAAACAGCAGTGGAGATAAAACATTAAAATAACAACAAAAACATATAAAAGAGGCTGTCTCCAGCGCCAAAAGAATGTGCACACAACATGGTATTATTAACTAGAGGATAAACGAAGGTGCTATACAGTGGATGAATTACTTACATAAATAAACAGAATGAAATAATTTAATAACTTAATTTTAAGAAAATATTTTAAATATCATTAACCTGTTTGATAACTTTGCGCATATTATGTTTATAGTTAGGCAACGAGACGTGATAGATGTCAGGAACGCCATCTTCGCTGGTCGAAACTTCATTGTATCGGCGACACATGCGAAGTATGGGGTTATTGGCGCTGATGTTAGATCTGCACGATGGGATGTAGAAAGGACGCGGTATTCTGACAGACCTGCTTGGCACTTGAAAATTTATTTCTGATAGAGCAGAGGTTGCGATAGCACCATTTATAATTTTATGCAGATGGATCAAGTCCTGAAGCCTGCGACGAGATTCTAAAGGTTCCAATGAGAAACGTTCGCATCTGTTTTCGTAGGACTTGACCGCTCGGCGAAGACCATAACGCGCACAGAGCATGCGCAGAAAGCGCTTCTGGACCGACTCTACATGATCGATGTGGGTTTTGTAGAATGGGGACCATATGACCGACGCATATTCCATATAGGTACCACTTAATGATCTAGCTACAGAAGTTTTACTTCTAACACGTGTACGGTGCTACACGCGTATTTTTTTTTTACTTATGACAGGTCCGTTGATTTAAGACGGCGCCCTAGGCAAAACACAAATCGCTCGGAATGATGAGTATTATTGCTGTACGTTTTTTCACTAGCTTGTTTATCACGAGTGTCAACGTGACTTCGCTTTCCCATAAACGTAATTTTATTAATTTTGCTCGATAGAAAAGTGTCCTGAAGTTGCCAGAAAATCTGTCTGTCACGATGTTTTATTTTACAATTTCGCACCGCATCTGAATTTGTCTTCTTGTTATTTATCTAATCATTATAAAAATGGCACAGTAGTTGGACTTGCTTAGCTTGGCTTTAACTTTTTTTTTATTTCATTTTATTTATACTTTATTGCACAAAACATAAAAAAACACGTAACATTTACAAAAAGGTATGTACAAAGGCGAGCTTATCTCTAAAAAGAGATTTCTTCCAGCAAACCTAGGCATGACAGGAAAAAACAGATACAGAGAGGGAAGTCAGTTATTTAATTTTCTCTAAAAATAATTTAAGGGGGCTGCGACCGCGTGAATTTCCCATACAAATGTAATACAAAAAATATTTGAATTTGAGAACTGGTTTAAAGCATTTAGACGGTTAATCGGATTTATACACTGTCTACGCAGGTTCCTGGTCGTATACCAAGTTTCTTATTCAAATTACTTAAAAATATTTTTAAATTGGTTGAAGAAATACCCTGGTATACAGACCAGGAGCCTGCGTAAACAGTGTAGTAATCCGATTAACAGTCTAAATACGTTAAACCATTTCTCAAATTCAAATCATTTTTGTATTACGTTTGTATGGGAAATTCACGCGGTCGCAGCCCCCTTAAGGATGAAATTCTAAGTTCTGATTGCCTAGGGCCCGCCCGATGCGTAGAACTAGCGCCTCCTGTAAACGCCACTCATGTGCCAAAAGATCGTTCAAAGTAGCGAGCGGGAGTTTGGCAAACCATGCGAATGTAACCAAGCATTCAAATAATACAGCTCCAGACAGTCTGTGCCCCAGACTCAAAAAAGAGAATCAAAAAAGATTTTGAATGAGTTTCTGTTGTCGCTGAACTATAACGATACTGAGTCCTTATTGAAATAGCCACATGTGAATCCCAATGTTTTACCGGATTTCTATACGAGATATTTATTATACTTAAGTACTTTTAATTTAATTTAAACTTTAAATATACTTCAACCCTTTAAATTTAAAACTGCCTTCTAAAGCTAACTTGTTCGTTTGGTTGTTAAATTGTCAACTCCTGTAACCACAAGGGTCCCATAGGACAGGCTCTGCCTAGTTTGGGATCCGCTGTTTTTCTCTAGACACTAAAATTCTATATATTTCTTTTCTTCTGTATTAACTTGTGTGTAATTCTAAGGCAAATAAATGATTTTTACTTTACTTTTACTTTACTTTACAGACCCATATCCTGTCGAGATAGCAGGAACAATGTGGGTATTTCGGGACCACAGAATAACTAATCGCACACCATTGTGCTCTTGACCAAAGCCTGTCACAAATAGGCCCTGAAAGGTCATATCCGAAAATAGGTACTTATTGTATTGAATACCGAATAATTTATCATGGATGGCGTGTGTGTGTATGTGCAGTTGTAGCCAGATCATAAAATTGATTACCTCTACTTCATATTTATATAAATTTTATTTGTACTTCATGATGTGGACGACCATTTCGTGATCTAGCATACCTACTCGTTTATAGTTTTTGAAACCAGTTATTACGTTTAGTATCCGAGTAGTTCTGAATTATCCGGTTTGCCTGTAAAACATTCTGTGTATATGGGGCGATAAATGACAGCACCAAAAATAAACAAGTCAACACATTGACTCCACACCAGGGAGCACTTATCCAGTGGAGAGCGCATAGAGATACATTTTCCTTTGAAACACAACTCACCAATTTACGGGCGGCGCGGCGGGGGACGAGGTAAGAGAGCTGTGATTGGTCAGCCTCTGCGAAACTGTCTGGCGGCCCGTCATCGTACCTACCTAGGATGCTACGTTGAATACAACTGACGTTTGGCGAGCCGCATTCCCTAGGCGCAGTCAATTGGATATAATATAGTCTCTGCTCCACACACACTAGCGATGTATCGACATTTTGAGCAATTACAGCAAGGGATAGAAGAGAGGGTACCTGTTTGTGTGTAATAAACAAATGGACTTCTAGGTTTATCTTCTTCTCAATGCTTCTGGCAAAATATTGAAAGGACCAGTTGTACCATCAATAAAACTGTTGAATGGAACAACTGGTCCAGCGGAAAAAATACTCCTTCTCAGGTCAATAAGTCTATTCAACCATCTGGCAGATACTGTGGGCTATTCTTGAGGTGTCAAAACCACTAAACTAGAGGAACATGAGTATGAGTATGAACTAAAGGCACTAAACTGACAACCTTCAAATCCGACAGCTCTTGCGCGGTGGCCTCAGATTCCATTTTCAAACACACCATCTTAATTAGTTTAGTTAGTATAGTTCGTGTCGCCTTCGGAATCGCAGGCACTGTCAAAACGCTTATATAAATCTGCGAGAAATTAATTCCCTGTTAAAGTTCCATCCATTTCAATCTAGAGCCTCATCTGTCCGTCGGCTCGTGTCATAATTTTGGCACTAGGATTTAGGATGGCTAATCGCCCCCCGTATATCCCTGTCTCGGTGGCCGAGTATGATGGAGCGACGACATTACGCCTGCGTCGGGTCTGATACGCCGCTTTTACGCAAAGCAAAACTCCTTGATTAGGTTCTCCTATGTATACAATTGTTATGTACTTCCTGTTTTCTGAGTGCCTCAGGAGGATCCTGTACTCGCGAGCTTCCGTACAAAAAGCGGTTTTGAAATATTATATATTTTAGGAAATATTGGAACTTATATTTTTATAGGGACTAGGTTAAGTTCTTATATTTCCTAAAATATACATTATTTCAAAAATTATTTCAAAAAAAAACTTAAAGTACGAGCATAGTTTTCCATAAGTATCAAACATTATTTTTAACACCACTAAACAGGTTTTTAAGAAAAACGTTATTTGAAATATTATTATTATTACTATTTGAATTATTATGACAGACAGATACATTGATGATGTATCTGCCGTGCCTTAGGAATATAGCCTACTTAACTATACTCAATACTCACCCTGCTTAGTGGCAATTCAATATACACAGTCCCGATCCCAAGACCACCGTTCGTCGTAGGGCTAAGCAGGTACACTTACACACACACCACCACACAACACATACAACCTACACTACTTACACAACCGACACACCACATCTCAACTCGTCAATTTTAATAAATACATCAACTTAAATCAACACTAGTTACTAGCTGTAACTAGCTTTTGTTATAATTTTTGTTTGTAAGTATAATTGCTAAGTACGTCTGTCTTATAATATTTTACCAAAAAAATGTAAATCCGTTATTGGCTAAAGTTAAGATTATTTTCCTTGTTTTACTCATCTGTATTAGCTGTGGATTTTTTAAGATCAATAAATAAATAAATAAATATAAATAAATAAACATGTAAAAAAAATGTAAAAATCGGACAAGGTTTAAGGGGTGGAAAACGTTACCGCTTTTTGTACGGAAGCTCGGGAGTACACTATCCTCTTAACCCTCTCGCTCCGACGACGTCTATTGTTCTCCATTGTAAGTGTCTTCGGCCTATGTCCTTATGAGAGTCCCAATTAAATAACTTTTATCGTGAGGAAAGATTAACTCCATACTGCGGGGCGTAAAATGGAGTATTTATTGACTGGCGCTATAGAGAAGAGGCCTATGCCCAGCAGTGGGTCGATGTGGGCTGAAGATGATGATGATGATGATGAAGATTGACTGGCTAAATGTGGACACACCTGTGTTTCTGCCACCTCCTATAAGAAAAGGGGTGACGCTTAGTTTGTTTGTTTTGTTTCCTTAGAAGAGCCAAATCAGAGAAACTTTAAATTTTAGGGTAACCATAATAAATGCCAACGAGACCCAATTACCTACTGTCTGTCGAACTCTATCTTAATATTCTGTAACTGTCATACCTAGTTAAAGGATGCGCTATGTTTCTTGGCACCTACAGTCTATTCGTGATGAGAATGCAGTGAAATTTAAATTTGAATCTGTTAACACACACTCACAGGACAGGACACAACCTTCGCGTTCGATAGTTTGCCACTGTGAACTTGGCTTGATAATTGGAAACGAATTAATTGGTTACGGGGCGTGGCTAGGCCGCCGGACAGTGATGACTTTACTGCATTCTTATCACGAATAGACTAATAGCTGCTTGGAGTAACCCCCTTTTTCGCAGAGGGGGATAAAGAGTTCACCCCCTCCACACGGCATTCATAATGGCAAGACTGCCGCGACTTGTAGACTTGGTCAATCAGTCCGTAGGATTACCCAAGTCTACTTGAGATGTAGGTATATGACTGCAAGTAAAGGTCAATGCCACGCCCGTCAACCGGATTTGCGAGCGAGCGGTCTAAATACGTCCGTCACTGGACTAACTGTGTGCCGGATCAAAACATCCGGCCGGGAGATGTGCTCAAATATTGCCACTTGGGTTATAGCGCGGGAATACAGTACACACACACGCCTGTAAAACGAAACAGTAGCGTGTATGCTAGACGCTCGGTAAGGACTATCTCCGGCCTCAAACCTTTTTAGCGATTCAGATCCGAAGATTTTGTGACAGGCTTCGCAACTCGTTTTCGTGTTCATAGAATACCTAGACCGTCTAGGTTAGGCTAGGCTAGGCTAGACGATATTCGCATCCCGAGCGGGAAGAAAGAAATGGGAAGTGCATGCTGAACTATTATTCAGCAACAGTATGGTGCATAATATACCTACAATGACCTTTCCAATGTAGAGCGTTGTATATCTGCCTATATTGTGGGTGGATTTCAAGTGGACCCAGAGTAGTTCGAGTTGATCCGATCGGATTAGCGACCCAGTCGGGCCAAGGTCGTTGCTATTCCGCATCACTAGTCGTGTTGTTGGCATTTTACTCTACTTGATTTTGAAATATGAATGGTTGAAAAGTCGGACAGATGAGTATACAAGGTGTAAATGAATTAACGCAAAATGAGAAACTACTTTGTTAGGGACATCATTCTGAGCAGCTTTCAGCTGATCCACTCAGGCCAAAATGTACTGGGAGGTGAAAAATAGAGTTGCTCTGAATCGGTTTCATAATGAAAGTGGCTCAGAATGATATCCGTAACAAAGTAGTTTCTCATTTTGCGTTAATTCATTGACACGTTGTAGAATGAGTATTTCGTTAGGTTCGCTCGTATCGAGAGGCTAGCGTTGCAAACTTCTGTTTTCAATAACCTAACTATTCTGAATCTGCAGATTAGTAGGGTCAATAAGTTCCATTGCGCAACTGTCACCTTCAGATCATCATCTTCCATGATACGGGGTACCAAAAGCACAGCTGCACACACGTCTAGCCAGTTAACTGGTTCGCCGACACATCTTTTATAATAATAGTTCGCCATGATTGTTCGATCGTATTTTTTGTCGCTAAAAGCTTCATGATGTTACGATACGAACGCACACAGAATAATTCTTGGCTAAATAAAACTAGAACTTCGGCTCAGGTATAAGCGCAAGGATACACATGAAGATAAATAAGCATTCGTTCATACGCTACAATACACAAAGTAGAAGAAAATAGTATATGTAGCCCATTAATGCCCCACCGAGGGGCACAGGCCTTTACCCGGATACGAGTTAGATTGAGCCATACTCCGCCACGCTGGCTCTGCGGAATGGTGGAGGGGTGTGTCGGGCAATACACAAAACAGTCACTATCTCAAAACGTTGCGCTCAAAACATACTGGATAAATTACACCATCGCATCGAGCTAAATCCGGTTTCAGGACTCTGAAATCAACAGATTTGATTACTCTTCAAACTGATTGGCTCTGATTTGATAGTCAACCGTAGTTTCAACTTGATTTGTGTCTGTCTTGTCTTCACAAACTAATTAACCTGCTGGCTGCAGCCATTTTTTTTATTTTTTTTGTAAAAAAAAAAAAATACATTAAAATTAGTTTGACAGTGGGTACCAACGTCAAAAATTAGACATTCATTGACGTCTTGGTACCCACTGTCAAAATAATTTTAATGTCATATTTTTTTTTTTTTATAATTTTAATGTCAATATTGTTCCAAGGACTGGATTGTCCTTACGCTTCCCAGCGTGTTTAATATGGTTAGGGTACATTTTATGACAAGCTAAAGTTTGCAAGTATAATCAAGGCGTGTTGTACAGATGTTTGTTGTACTAATAGGCTGACAGGGCTATGTTTCTTATTGTATTCTCCGTGTGATTCTAAGGTCTTTGCAACCAGGCCATAAAATACAAAAAAACCGGCCAAGTGCGAGTCGGACTCGCGCACGAAGGGTTCCGTACCATTATCTATAAGAAACCGCAAAAAATTAAATATATGGGAGCCCCCCCTAAATATTTTATTTTTAAGTAAATAATATACTCAAAATATTGTGAACATTTTAAGCGTCTTCCTGCTACCATCATCAATATCGAGCAAAAATGAGCAAAAAAAATCACGTTTGTTGTATGGGAGCCCCCCTTTATTAAATTTCTTTTGATTTTTAGTATTTGTTGTTATAGCGGCAACAGAAATACATCATCTGTGAAAACAACTGTCTAGCTACCACGGTTCATGAGATACAGCCTGGTGTCAGACAGACGGACGGACGGACAGACAGCGAAGTCTCAGTAATAGGGTCCCGTTTGGCACCCTTCGGGTACGGAACCCTAAAAAGTATTCTCAGTTATCATTCTTTTTCATTTTCTACATGACTTCTTAATTTTCTTCTTTGCTCCTCTATCAACCCACAGCCAGCGTGGATTGTGTGGGGTGATAGAGAATATTTCTCATTTCGGGCTATATTGATTTATTTCTTCATGATGATCATGAGATTATCGTGGTTTTTAGTTTAAAAAATGTTCTAGAGTTAAAAAAAAGTTCTTGAAAAATTAAGTTCTAGAAAATTTACTATAAAAAAAAACTATGAGAGTCCATAACTCAATAGTCGATATGACCAAAACTATCTGCGGTTAATACTTTATGTAATGTTGACAGTGAATGTACCTATTGTTCATAGTATTTCATCCTACCTATAAACCTTGTAATCTTAATTAGATATTCTGTAGTTCAAAGTTCGGAAAATTACTAACCGTGATCTAAATATCAAATTAACCTTCAAACGCAAGCCTGTCGTATTTACCACAAAGCAAAATAAATTTTACCTTTACGTTTAGAAGTTTTCTTACAAACGGGCTCGAGGAACAAAATGATGATAATTCAAGTGGCAAAAAATGCGAATTCGTAAAAATTCAGAATCAACGTGACAAATAACCAGTCACCGCAATTCACCGCATGATTCCCAGAATTCCAATCCCAGACAGCCCCTTAGTTGACGCTGACGAAATGTACCGAAGGATATTTTAATGTTCAGCTAATGAATAAATGCCCCAACTCTCTAGGTACATAACTGCCGATGGTAACTACTAACCTAAAAGTGCTGAGTTTTCTGAAATATTGAGATTTAGATCCGGGTGCACTCAACCTCAAAGTTAGACAAACATTCAAAGTTCGGCGCCGTCTCTCGTCAAGGATGACAGCGCCAGCAAGTAAAGTTGCTCTTAAATTAAGCAGCACTATGCATTGCTTACCTATGATTTTTAGGGTTCCGTACCCGAAGGGTGGCAAACGGGACCCTATTACTGAGACTTCGCTGTCCGTCTGTCCGTCCGTCCGTCCGTCCGTCCTGTCTGTCACCAGGCTGTAACTCATGAACCGTGGTAGCTAGACAGGTGAAATTTTCACAGAAGATGTATTTCTGTTGCCGCTATTGACTAAGTAATATGTATGATTTTATGGTCAATAAAAATTTTGAACTGAACTTTGAACTGAAATACTAAAAACCAAAAGAAATTAAATATTAAGGGGGGCTCCCATACAACAAACGTGATTTTTTTTTGCTCATTTTTGCTCGATATTGATAATGGTAGCAGGTAGACGCTTAAAATGTTCACAATATATTGAGTATATTATTTACTTAAAAAATAAATAATTAAATTAAAATTAAATTAATATTTAGGGGGGGCTCCCATACTTTTATTTGCGTTTTTTTATAGATAATGGTACGGAACCCTTCGTGCGCGAGTCCGACTCGCACTTGGCCGGTTTTATTCAAATATCAGAACATAAGAAAACACCACGATATGTCAGCCACAGCGTTCGCAAACGGAAGCCTCCAAAATGTTCCATTTGTAAACCTCCACTCCAGTCTGGATTCTATTTGTGTTTTCCTTCTATTCATCGTCGAGTCATTCAGCAAAGCGGGCCGAATGTACTTTGAAAAGGGTGTGGGCGACCCTCCACCCTCGTACACGGTTGCCTCCGTACAATCCCACGCCCTATAAGGGACTTTTTCGCTTAAACACCTTTATTAATACTGACTGAGAGGTTAGCACGAGATTGTATTGATGAAGTACAGTCAGATCGAGATGAAACGACGTTTATTTCTTGGACTTAAGGGTCACCGACGGTTCGTGTACCCCACTTTTTCCTGTTCGCTTTCTATGCATCCCACAGGAGCCGTATGTATTTTCAGGATAAAAAGTAAATTATGCACCAATCATAATAAAAATCTGCATGAAAAATCAGTCTATACTCTGGGGCGCGTCAGTGTTGGAAATATTTGAAGTGTTTTAGATGCAGGGAGGAGATACACAGATCTCTGAGTTCTGGCGAGTTATTTGGAGCATGTGAAAATTAATTCGAATAAAAATCGCAGTAATCATTATTTTTGGATTGTTAAAGACAGTTATGTAATGAAGTCGCGTAAAAAACTAGAGTAGGAAGTATGTACTTTCTAATTTCACTGGCGAGAAACACTGCATTGCCTTATGTTCCCAACCGAATCCTGCCTCGAAAGTGCTTATCGTACATTTGCTAGCAAACACTAAGACAAATGCATTGTGCAAGCACAAACAGAACAAGACAAATCCCCCCTGAGCTACTACCACAACACTTAAGGCAAGAGACTGAACAAAATCTCGGATATGTGAGTAGTTCTTGTCTATTTATTAGATTCTGAAGTGAACTAAAAAGGTTTTCCTGTTCAAGAGCCTGAGAAGTCTTGGTTCGAAATGTCAGAGCAACGTGACATTTACGACAATCACGATTTGGTATTCGGCTGCGTTATAAACTGTAATAGTGGCGTGGAGTGAGTCAATTTCTGTGATGTAAGCCCGGCATTCGTTGCTCGGTGCCGAAATTGGAAATGTTCCTTTCTAACATTCCCGGTATACGTGCGAATTCAAGTGACAGACCTATTTGCCACCTACTGAATCACCATTTGCAGTTTAGGAAGGTTTGAATCTTACGCAACCTTCGGGAAATTCCAATTAGATATTCAAGATCTGCTTTCTTTCAGTTGTATTTGTAATTCTTTTATTTGTGATTGGAATGATCCGAACTTATCCTTTCTCTGACGACAGAAATCACTGACTGTGATTAAGCAACGATGAAGCACAGAAGAGGCCGATGATTGTTCGATAATTCTATTACCTACCTGCTTCGAAAACGTGACATCGGGTTGTTCCCAGATGTTCGTCCTGAGGATTTTTCAAAACGTCAGTTTCAGTCAGTTTTATGTTGTCTTTAGCATCAGTCTGTATGGGAACTATTGGGAACCCACTGTTTAGTATACCCTAGGCCGAGGCCTTCTCATGTACACCCCATTTAACTCGGTCGTTTGCAACCCGCGCGCGTCCATTGTTCGCTTACTGTTCTCGCTATGCTCTCGAACCATCTGGCAGGTGGCTCTTGTTCTTGAATTTTTAATTCTTATAGGCTGTGAATCCAACAGTGCGACATCTTCGAACTAAGTTCATTATCAGCCCTAGATTTGCTGCTGTCTTGTCAGTGCGCTACCATTTTCGCCATGAACCTTCCAAACGGATTATAACCGAATACGTTTACATACGCACTTTACGTCTGTCTGTCTTCTATTTAAAGCCCGGCGATTCGACCTTGAGTCGCCTTGAATGATCTTCTTGTGCGTCCAATTGCGAACCAGCACTGAGCACTTGACCCCTCGTAAAGTCTGTGACGCCACATTCGCACATTTCCCCTCCCCGAGCGATTTCCAGCCGTAAAAATGTTGCCACAAATCCCGTTTTTCCCTAGTGGATACTACGGCCTGTCTTGTGTAACAACTTATTACAATTTTACTCCTCTACACCGGGTACTTTGATACAAACTCAATGTTGACACTCGTAATGCCGTGAGTCACTGTCCCTCACTTGATCTGACAACACCAACATGATATTGATCGCCCTTGTATTTGAGAAGCTGCCTTGTAACTTCTCAAATTGTAACTTGTAACTCTACAAAATGGCTCACTCGTGGCTGAAAAATACCTAACGCAACAGCCAATTTCCATCCCAATCCTGTTCACATAGTACCGTCTTTCGCATGATGGCAATCCCAATTGATTCTTATTATCTTCGCTGCTTTCCTCAATGGATGTTGTAGCATGTGTACACACACACCCACACACTCACCTCCGCCCTTGTCTTTATAAGCCATTCCATTGTACGTTCGGGGTGCAATAAACGTCCAACTACTGAAACATACACTCGTCTCAATTACGTCACCACATGGCGACCTTTGCCAGGCCAGCCTACCTCTCGCGAGGTAGTGCTGTGCCAAATGGCGTAAAATAAAGGACTGGAATTCAAACATGAATACCTCTCAAGAAAGAAAATACCGAATTATAGAAGAAAGAAGAATAAAAATTATTACGGAAAATACCTAATTATTGAAGAAAGAAGAAAGAAAAAAAAAAATATAGAAGAAAATCCAATGAAAAAACGAAGAAAAATTGAGTGCAGAAAAATTTAAATGAAGAAACAAAAATATTTAAACAAGAAATTCCAAATGAAAAATGAAGACAAAAGAAAGCTACAATCAAGACATGAAGATTTACTGCGACCGGACGGGGAGTACAGGGATTCCCGACTCGTTTGAAGATTTACTGCGACCGGACGGGGAGTACAGGGATTCCCGACTCGTTTGAAGATTTACTGCGACCGGAAGTGGAGTACAGGGATACCCGTCTCGTATGAAGAAGATGACCAGTTCCAGCAGTTTCATGGAGTGCCAGTTGCCAGCACGCGCCACGTCCGCCGCTGATGTCGTCGTTACCACGCGGCGATAAACGTGACCAACTTCGACGTAAAAATTTAAAGTAAGTCAGAACAATGTAAAAGTATTCATATCTCTCTGTCGTAATAAAGTAAAGGATAAGTAAATATGAAGTAAATAGGTCAAAGACCACATTATGAATTGCAATTAGGGCAATTCTCCATGTTAAGTACTTAAATGCATACCGAACCGTTAAGGGGACATTTTGTCGAAAAGCGACATATTCACGTATAAAAATATTATTATTATTTTACGTGTACACACAGCTCTCGAATACCACTGCGTCATGGACTGGTTGAGTTACATCCTTCTCGTCGGAATTCTTTTGAAATAAAAGCCGACGTAGATTCAAGGAAAATGTTTTTTTTTTTTTTTTTAACTATTATTATTTTACGCATTTACGGTTAATTGTTCTCGTCGGAATTCTTTTGAAATAAAAGCCGACGTAGGAAGGGTAGATGTTAATATATATATTTTTTATTCTCTTTCCCCTTCTCAAGTAAGAAGTATTACATGCTACATGCATGACATGTTTTAATTAATCGTAGTACTTTTAAAAGATAAAGTAAATGTGCCTTAGCCACGTAACATGGGAAGACGGTTTACCCCATAGAATATTACAGAGTATGATATCAAATTACATTATCTAGGTCAGAAAAGTTTGTAGCAAAAGGCTAAAAAACCTCACGTAGGTAGGAAGTTTATTACCTAAAGAGAATGAGGTATCGCATTACATGACGTGAGAATTATTATTAGTTTCCGCTAACAGAAAAAGGTATTAGAAATGATATTGTGAAACACTCATTTTATAACCACAGGTTGGTACTAAAGTCATTTTAAAATATTGAATGTAGATCATTGATTAGTTACGTACAAAGAATGTGCCACGGCGTTACATTAGATTAGTAACAGGATGTTATAAATTAATACAATGGTTACGACTGTAACTGCTTACTAATTGTTATACAGAGATACAGTTACAAGAATCAAAATGCTGACTAAAAGATAGGTAGAAATGAATGTTAGCATACAGTACTAAGTTAGGGTACCGCATTGAAAATGAATTATGGAACCATTATACAAATAAGAGTTTTATAAAATGACAGAATCATGACGTAAATTGAAAGACGATATTTTTGTATATGACCACGTATGTATCTATACAGGAAGGTTGGGTAATATTTAGTTACAACTTGTAACAAATTGTTAACCTAGTGTCACAGTCATTGAGTAAATATTTGGTAAATTCATAATCATTTAAAAATCAAAGTAAAGTTAAAAATAGCATACGAGTTAGGTATTGCTAATACAATGCAATCCGAGTTGAATGACTGCAGAAAAATTTCTAGGTCAAGTGGAAAATACCGACGACCTAATGACAATTGAATAAAGAGATTTAGAGTAAATGAATTAATAATTAAATGATATTTTTTTTTTGTGTTTCGAATTAGAAAAGTTTATGGATCGGTACATAGTAGGATATAGAAATATGAGATAGGGAGCTATTCCTTCTAGTCATACAGACAGATTGGAGGCCATTGCCTTAAATTGTAGCGGCTCTATTCTCTATTATACAGGTGCACAAAATAGGTGGCCTGATATGCCAATGTGTAGGGTGACCATGCCCACAAGATGAAAATATGATATGTAGTGTAGGGTGACCATGCCCACAGGATGTATAATGTATGTAGATAAAGGGTGTAGAGTTACAGCCCTAGGAGAATTATGTTCTTGACCATAGTGTGGACTGTCGTGCCCTCGGTGGAAGACTTAATTATTAGTAGGTACCAGGAGCAGAGAACTCCTTGGCGATGGCGTAGTAAGGCATTAGTAGAAATAGTGTAAACGAATAAAATGTATGAACGAGGACACAAAGGTTAAGGAGATTTAACTGACAAAAGGAGTAATTAACCAGGAGTTACGATAAATCTTACTTCCTAGAGTATATTTTGTTGGTAATCAGAGTAATTAACTGAGAGCTACAGGATGCTCAGTACGGGTTAAAAACCAAAAGTGTAAATGTAGTGTTTTTTTTTTTTTTTTTTTTTTTATGATCGGAAAATAAGTTAGAGTGAGAAAAATGTACCGATACCACGAAAGAAAGTTCGGTTATATAGTATTCACATTGAATTAAAATATTCTATTTATTTTTTTTTATTTTTGCAGAATTTTAAAGTTAACGTGACACTAGGGTAGCAAACAACTATTATTATCTTCAAGTAAATGAATTAATAAGCATATAGGAATAACATGTTAAAATTGGATAATGAGATGAAGAAGAATTGTTATTTTTTTTTTTATGTGTGTCTACAATAAAGTAATTGGATACAATATGTACTTATACTTAATTTGAAATAGAGTATTGAGCTATGTAATTTGTTTGTATTTAGGAATGATGGTGTTATTTGTCATTTGATAGTACATGTAAAAGGATTGAATTTGTTTTCTAGGAGCATGAAACGATTGTGTAGAATGTTGGAACAGTACTACTCCTGCAGCGAGTAAGACAGATGGGAACACTTCGTTTGTTAGGTTTTCGATAAAAGTTAGACTGATCATCTAATTTTTACAGAATATCTTACAAATTGATGGATTCGTATGGTTTGAGTTAAAGTTATGTTTTTTAGTATGGTACATAACTATTGGCAAGTCCGATAATGTTGTTGTAAGGTAATCAAAGATTAAATGTTTATTTTATAGAGTACCTATGTGTTATTGTTAAAATATGTATTGTTTCAAGAAATTTTGAATACAGTGTTATAATTAAATTCGTATAAGAGAGAACACCTTAGGCTAGGTTGAGTAACTATTTGTAATGTAAAAGTTGTATTTGTAAGAGTAATGGTGTTACAGCCAGTAGGTATACAATTAATAAATGTAAGTAGTTAGTCTACTTTCCAAGTTAGAGTGAGCTATAGATAAATGTTACAGATTTTGTTTATGTGTTTAATTAATTTTAATTTAGAGCCAGATTAATAATTTAGATCCGTTGTGATGTAAAATTGAAATGTTATTGTTGTTTTAAATTCTAGAAAAAATAAGATAGAATTAACATATTTTTTCTTTAAAAAAAGGGGGAAGGTGTAGCATGTGTACACACACACCCACACACTCACCTCCGCCCTTGTCTTTATAAGCCATTCCATTGTACGTTCGGGGTGCAATAAACGTCCAACTACTGAAACATACACTCGTCTCAATTACGTCACCACAATGTATTTTTGCCTTCAATTGTGGCGCGAGTTCCCACAGTCATAATAATATCGACTATTCTGGATTGGTTCCAACGGGAGCCGGATAGGAAGTCGATTCTGGCCATTGTTGACATTCCCTTAGTGGCTTTATTTGTCTAACAACAGCCCTGTTTCGACCTTTGTGATGTGCCGAGCAGATATAAGCATATTACGCTGTTAGAAATGGTTTATGAATGAGGCTTAAGGCCGAATGCTGCTCAAGTTAATGTCTTGCTGTTGCTGTCATTTCCCGAACAATGAGTGTCCGTCAATTATGATCTAAAGGGTTACTCGAACCCTTTCAGCGATTCAGATCCGATACAGTTCAGTTTAGATCCATCTCATCACCATGGTGGCATGGCATTTATCAATAGAATAACTACTGAGATTTATTTTACTTTACAAATACCAAGAGTTGTTTCGGATCAGATTAGGCAAGTACCTAATCAGCATCTTTAAACATGTTGAACTACGGCCCCATGACTCTATGCTGATGTATCACACTCCGCTATGTCAAAAGTAAGGCCATATTAATACAAAATAATAATAATATAGCGTCACGCCTTTTCCCCATTAATACAAAAGTTGTCATTATTAACTTTGCGGAGTATGCCTCTTCATACAACAAACATGAACTTCCTCGAAATTAATTTCATACGTCTGCTCTCAAGTATTGCAAATCGATTTAGTTTGACCCACATCCGCTGTCCGGCCACAGATTAATAAAGTGGTTCGGCACCTGTGAAGTTGTCGACGGTGTTTGATGACGACTCAATAGAGAAGATTACGGAAAACTTTTTGGTTGAGGGCACTATGTGTTTGTCACTTTGCACTTGGCGAGGCGAGGTGATGACAGGTGGAGTAGATCCCTGACCGAGTGGTGGCCGAAAGAGGGAAAGAGAAGCGTGGGTTGACCGGCAGCCAGATGGGTCGACGACATTAAATTGAAATTGAAAAATCGTTAGGTAATTCAACAAAAATAGATTTGCATACATTACGCATATTGCGGAGAACACCTAAATTCGATTGGCACAGGACCGGATCGGATAAGTTGGCACAAAAGGGTGGAACCTTATACCCAGCAGTGGGCGGAAACAGCTGCCGGTGATGATGATGATGATGATGATGACTATTTGTTTGTTAAAGTTTTATGGATTTTCTCTGATTAAAAACTCTGCTTATTTACTTCGTGCTTGGATTGTATAAACAAAAAAGCCCTCTTCGTAAAATAAATTTGACAGTTTTCTTACTGATTGACTGGCGACCTTTATGTTCTGATGACTACAATAAATATAAAAGATGGAAGAATTTTTGCCATCGCTTCTAGTTCCTACGAATGTTTAGTTTAATATCAGAAGACAAATGCATCTGCGTGAATGTAAATTGACATATTTTATTCCTACATTATTTATTAACGTCTCGAACGAAAAGTCTATAGATTTTGATGTTGATGTTAACTTGAAATCTTCCAACCCTGAACTCTGTGTAAGTATTTTTGATTTTGCCCTTTTCCATGAAAAGTTCTTGACTGGTAGGGATTTGAGTAATCTACATACAATAAAACATGTTTTTTACCAAAAACAACAACAGGTTCACAACGCCACAATCACGCCCTAAACCGTGGGCGTGATTGGGGCTTTGTAAACCCAGTTTCTGAACTGTCAATTGTAACAAGCGCGATTATCAATGATTTGATTACTTCAAAACACGTGATTGGGTGAAATCAGTTTTACAAAAGTATGACGCTGTCAACGCTAATTTTCGTTTCGGAAACCTGGCGTTAGTCTGTCAATCAATACTCGATCTTCCGTGACAATGGGCTAGCCGCTCGCCCCAGCTAAAACTGCACCTTGAGCAGCACTCAGAATAGCGCTATAAATGCTTGAAGCATCCAAGACCCACGTAGCTAGCGCACAGACGTCACTTGTTAATGAAATCGCATCGTTCACGGCCATTGATATGTTATTTATAGTTGCTAGAGGAAATGGCTAGTGCGACCTATATCGCTCTAGTCTGAGACACACTCCGCCCTTGGGGAGCGGAAGGTGGCCACGAGGGTAGCTGAAAGCAAGACAAAAGAAAAGAAAGAAAGAAAGCAAAAGAAAAGACGAACAAAGTCTCTCATTTTCACGTGCGGAGTCAAGCGGTACGCAGGCGGGCACGTTTGGGCACTTATTTAATATACTCTCACGTGTCTGGGGCCCTTTGGCTCAGCTAAAAAGTTCTGTTATTTCAGGTAGGTATAAAATCCCTGGGCGATACTTTGTAATGAGATAAATTATATAGGATAAAATTCTGAATAAGATAATCTAAAAGCTCTACCATTCTCACTAGGACCAAAAACCTGACAATTTGTATTCAATTCAGACAAAAACCCTGACCAATGGTCACCCTATTTGGGAGTTCTCCTATCTATTCTCTAGACAGCCACGTATAACACGTAGATATGCAATTCATGAATGGGCCGTAGTCTCCCATTGATAGAATCGGTGTACATCGTCGGCGTATGTATTTATAGCGCTCTCTGCATCTGGGGCCTATTTCCGCTCACAAAATGGCGGGTCATTTGGAAAATCCTTATTAACAGTCTACAATAAGTTACTTACTTTCTAATTACAGTGGAACTGGAATCTCACTAATCCGGCACTATTAAAAACCAGAGGGTGCGGGATTACTGGAATTTTCGCATTACTGTATTGTTAAGAAAAAAACATAATAAATGTAATAAATCATTTTATAAAGAAAATACTATGTATTTGGGTTCCTGTTCTACACGTTTTTATGACAGTTACATAGGTATCTCAAAATTAACGACACGCGAGACGGAGCGAATGCGCTGTGCTCTGCCTAGAAAAGGGTCGAGGGAGGGAGATGCGGGCGGAGGGTGCCGGATTTATTAGACGTGTCGATCTATTTAATTGCCGCTTTAGTGTGATTCTACTGTATATTTATTTATTTATTTTCTTTCGTTGTTTTCTTTAACTACCTAGTTATTCGACAAAGGAATAGCTGCCTAAAGTGGACCGCCATTATCACGTCTTTGACCCTGAGAATTATTTCGTTAGAATCGACCCACTGGATGTTAATTCAGCTTGTTCTACTGTTGTTTGGTGTGGGAAGATTGCTAGAAAATAATTAGTAGGGAACTGGGGATGTGTTTCTATCCCTATTTCTATTCTAGGCAGTGCGGGGCTAACGATTGATGAAATACAGCTTTTGTACCTATATCTTGTTGAGGAATTGTTTTATTATTTGTGCTTGACCTTTTCATGCACATTTTGTTATGAGTTAATTAGTCGCAGTTCATCTTATTTCGGGATCCTTGTGCAGTATTCTCATGTTTTAGTTAGGTAGATCTATCCTATGTTTTCCACTTCCGTCTTCAGATTTTCTGGATAAGTTATCCAAGGTGACGTCATCACAAACTTTTTTAATGGTAAAGTTGTAGAAGCCTAACCTAATCATTTTCGATCCCTACTTTATCTTTATGGTTATTACAAAAGTAACGTCAGTGTTGGCAAGGAAATCCCATTTCATTACCATAATCAATAAATTGTTTGCGACGACGATAATTCTGTTAGTTTCTGACCAAAACAAACATTCCCTCTTTGATTCATCGTACACAAGTCTTCGTAGCTTTCTGTTTTTTCTTCTGTGATATTCGATCTTTATTCTGTTGGTTGGCGTCGTTTTTTTTGTGGTTTAGGAAAGGGCGATGTAACAAGTATTCCTCGAGGCATCAACCGCAGGCCTATTTGTTAAGGTCAGTCTTGAGATAGACAGAATGTGTATTAAATATCTTTCACCATACTGATGGAACTGTTCCAAATCGCCTAGTATTTGGATAAAAAAATCAGTATCATCGTCAGCCCACTGAAAAAAAATCCAGTGGTAGTTCAGCGTGGGAATACAATTCAAGCTCCACTCAAAACCAATTAATCACGGATTTAGAAGTTTTTCTTCTACACAAAACTATTTAAAATATACTTATTTGGCTATTTACTGCTTTACATGGGAAGTTTCATATTGCAAAAAGAAAACTGCTATAATGTGAAACGGAACGGTGAAAAAATACATGGAAGAATTTTTCCGTTCGATTCACAGCGGCAACACCAAAATTCCCGATACGAAATCTCCGCCACCAAATCAGAAATCTCCCCACAACTGATCTCATTACTTATCGCGACATATTGTAAGGAAATTGCAAGGTGAATGGAGGAGTTCCGAAAATGGAAGCCTTGACTACGCAAATGTTATTTTCCCCGGGATAAAATAAAACCGAAGAGGGCTGCAGAAAGAAGAATTTGGGGGCGATTCTCGCCCATTAGAATTGAAAGCGTTAGACGTAAATTATTGATATTTTTGTATGAAATATAGTGGACAATTTGCGTTTCAATACTAATGGACGAGAATTGGCTTTTTGATCTAACGAGAAATGGAATTCCGTTGGCGGAGGTCTGTTTGGATGATTTGATTACCTTTGGCTACATCTGCTTTCTTCTGTGTATAAAGAAGTAATGATATTTGGACCCTTAGGTGTGTATCTAAGACTGCGTCGTAGTCCATCACTCTCTGATCCCTAGAAATTATTTGGCCAACAAATTTTTTAATAAATAGGTAATTAAGTTTCTAAAACAAACAGCTCGTGCAACTAAATCGTGTTAAATTTGACAGGTATTGCGATTGATATCAGGAAGTTCAGAAACGCAAAATAAAGCTACTCTCTACGAAGAGACGACGTCAAGTGTGACGTAAATATCAGTCTTCATTTAAGTGACGCGGTTTTCATATTTTAGCACCCAATACTGAAAGGATTTAGTGGTTTTTTATAGTCTTAAATTCGGGAAACTGCCATGGCCATAGCTCGACGTTTGGGGACGCTAGTCTGAATGAGATATTTTTATCAGCCAATCTTCGGTGTTGTAGAGGGGAGGGCGGGAAATCAATTGGTTTGTGTTTTTTTATTTGTTTCCGAGCCCTGAAGCAATTTCGAGGAGCCGTAAACAAACAATATTGTCGGGGTGAGATTTTGAGCTATTTGTAATTAATTATTTGTTTCTTGAGTTTTGCATACGAAAACATAGGTACTCGAATTACTAATCTCGTAGAAAAAAGGTTAATAATGGCAAGGACAAAACGTTTGACTTTGACGATAATATTATAAAATTATTTTCTACTTGTCTAATCCTAATTCAATATTCTCGCAGCCGACTCTCTAGTAAAAGGAGGTACAAATCGGTCAAGGTTAGGTATAGTTCTGGTGATAGAGAGAATACAAACAAATAAACTAAAAGCGTCACGCTATTTCAGAAGGGGGTGGCTTTTATATTCATTTACATTAATAAAAAAATATGGAATAGTTCCCGCCTAGATTCTTTGTCTCAAAGACATTGGCATGATTCTCGCGCCTTCCATATACGGATATCGAGACCTATATTGACAGATTCCCATAGAAAATTACACGATATAGGTGCAGATATCGTATATCGAATGCGTGAGAATCATGCTGCAGGTCACATCACAGCTCACTTAGAGCC
Organism: Argyresthia albistria; assembly: GCA_963457715.1. Taxonomy (NCBI): domain Eukaryota; kingdom Metazoa; phylum Arthropoda; class Insecta; order Lepidoptera; family Argyresthiidae; genus Argyresthia; species Argyresthia albistria. The sequence continues at coordinate 3,768,370 of OY735277.1, read as the reverse complement.
AAAGAAAATTGGCGCCTGTAGATAATTATAAAATGCACTGATGTTCTTAATAAATTACAACTGCCATCTTGATTCGGTCGCGGCCGGTTTGTTCGGTTTCCCGCCAAAAAAAAACGCCCGTCATCCGGCCGGCCGGTAATGATCTTTCCGGTCCATATGCGGCGGGATAAAATAAGGATGCTGTACTCTTTATTAATCTGTGGCTGTGGATAGATTCAGCACTACGGTTAACGGATGCTGTAATGTTCTCTGACGGTCGTACGCAGATGGGGTGGCACAAGTACGGTTATTGACCGTATCGACTGATTTTGCTGAGGATGGTAATAAATAAGTAAAGAAATAATGCCAAATAGTTCTGGAAACCAATTCTGCTAGCATAATGACCGCTCGGTGACGCGAAGACGACGCTCAACTTTAGGTATCCATTATCGTTTTTAGGGTTTAGTATCTCGGAAAGAGAAACCCTTATAATGGGATAACTCGTGCGTCTGTCTGTCTGTCCGTCCGTCACAGGCAATTTACTCCGAACATGTTGGACCGGAGTTGAAAATTGGTACACATATCAATATTTGTGACCCAAAGACAGAGTGGCAATGTAAATACATAAATATGGAACATGAGGGCGACTTTTGGGGGGCCAAATGAGAAAACTAAAATTAAAAAAATAATAATGCCGTGTGACATATCAAATGAAAGCGCATGATGTGAGGATCATAAATCTATTTTAATAATATTTTTGAATCAAATTTTAAAAAAATTATGCTCAATAGTATGACGTCAATAGTATGATGCATGTCATCAAAACCTCTACTGAAATCCTAAAGATCTGAAATTTGGTATGCAAGCACATGTTTGCACCCATATCCCATAAATACTCCGAAATCCATAACTTTAACCCCCTAACCCCCTAAATCTGGGATGCAAAGTTTCTATGAAAGACTGAATTTTTACGAAACCCTCTCAACGCGAGTCCAACTCGCACTTGGTAGCTTATTCAGTACCTTTTGGAGTATCTAATAAAAGTGTGATAAATCAATACTTTTTAACCGACTTCAAAAAAGGGGGTTATCAATTCGGTTGTTACTATTATTATTTTTTATGTGTGTTACCTCGAAACTGGTATTATTTATGAACCGATTTCATTATTTTTTTATATATATGAAAGGGAAACTTTTCAGGATGGTCCCATTTTTTAAAAATCAGGAATCGGTCCAGTACTTTGGTTTCTACATAGAAAATACTGTCATCCAGGTAACCAAAAGTACGTATTTTTGCCTTTTAATAACTTTGTAGCGTTTACACTCATTGTCATTGAGATGAATTCTGGCTGTGGGGACCTTGTGAGGACCGATATTTGTTTATTTTGTATAGTATTGTGAAGTCAGAAGACAGATTTCTTAGGCTCTTTAGGTATCGTGTTCAGATGACATCGCATCCTGCGCGGACAGGTTTTTAAGTGATTTCAGTGGTCATGAAGTCGGTTTTTTATTGTTTTTAACTTGGTGAATTATTTACCTAAAAAGATCTTAGTTCCTTCAAAAAAATGCGATTTGTGCGGAACCCTCGGTGCGCGAGTCCCACTCGCACTTTTGCCCGTCGTATTGTTATTAACGTGTAACTAGCTAAACAAGTGACCGACGATAGCTATTACAGCAAAATAATGGTTTCGATTCCAACCATTTCCAATTGGATAACAAACCAATATCGAAGTTCACCTCTCTAGGGAATAAACGAACGAAAATTGCGGTCACCGACCGGCAACGCTATTATTTATTTTGTGCCAATACCAAATCCAATTAAAATTATGTAATCTAGTAAAAGGGCAGTAGGGGCGGACCACGCCCGATGGTCCGACGATATCACCAAGTCGAAAGGGTCTCAATGGATATGGTTGGCGCAGCAGCAGGACCGAGCGGATTGGCGCCTTTGCCCAGCAGTGGGCCGATGTGAGCTGAGTGTGATGAACCTAGTTACAATACTCGGCGTCGTCGGGGACGAGAGCCGACGTGCCACATCAAACGCCGAGTATTGTACTTGAATTTCGATTCAGGGCCCCAAGTCACGGGTATTCCGTTGATCGGGAATAAGCACTCAAAATCAAGATGGCTGCCCGGAAGCCACAGCTTGATTGATGTTGCCGATGTGACCAGAATGGCCGACACATACCGCTCATTACAGCGAGACCACACTGTGCGTTCGGCGAAAGAGACAAGCGATTACGTTAGCTGACAAACGCAGATTGGCTGCAACAGTCGTGTAGCTATTAAGAATAATTACTGGCATTTTGCTGTCTGTCGACGATCCTGTTAATCGGATGAATGGGGAAATCTTAGGGGTTTTGTTACTTGTCGTTGTGTATTTTGTCAATAATACTTTATAGGCAGATCGAACGTGGGCACAATTGTCGTGGGAGGGAAACGGGGACACGTAAGCAAAAAGGTGATTCGTTGAGTTTTACCCAATCCGTCCGCAAACCAACGCATGGTGTGTGAACAGTTAACGAGTAAGGAACGGCCAACCGACACAGATTAACAATGCCCTGGCCTGCAACCGAGTTGGAATGGCCCGGCCCGAACCTATGTGTGTGTTGAATACAAGCGTCATCGCTTATTTTTTAGGTACTCTACTCCCCAGGATTACGATTGAAGGCTGAATCTCAAGAAGACTAAAGTTTTGATCTTGACACATTTACGAATTGAATGTCTCATAAAACGAAGAATGTATCAAGAAATCAATGTCTATCAGCCCCAAGCCCACGCGGAATATTCCGCAGCCCACTCACTCATCATAGTTTTATTTAATCTATGCTTCCGACGGATGCGCCTTCAAAGCGTACTATGTACTTCGTAGTAAAACGTTTTATTATGCCAAAACATCCGTTTCGAACTCAGAACAATACGGACTGGAGGCGACTACCGAACCGAGTGAAAATACGCAAAAATAGTCCCTGGGTATGCCACAGCGAGTGGGCGGTTGTTGACCAGTTTCGCCGAATAAGATTCGGATAACATTAAAAAAAGCATGTACTGCCCCGGATATATTCACTGTCTTTCAAAATCAAGTTCAGATTCGCCAGCACCATTAGAGCCCCGTAAGGTCTGAAAGAAGATAGCAGAAGTCGCTATCGTCGGATACGACGAGTCGGACATCATAGTCATCATATTCACTTTCATTACTCACCTTGTTTTTAAAAGCCGTTATTTGCATTAACTCTCGGTTTCCGAAAGAAAAAATAGCTGTGACCTCTTAATCTCTTGTCAAACTCATTTCAACCAATTACGTGTTGCTATTTTAAATTTTACTACTGTTACATTTCACCGCTCATTCAGAAACTGGGAGTGAGTCGCGAAAAATGTCCAGTTCATGAAACTTTAATCCCCCCGTATCACAGTCGTGTCGCTTAATTTCTCATAGACGTCTCTTCTACCTGTTTTTCACCTTTACGGGTCACGTACTTTTTGCTTTTCATTGAAACTGTATCCTTTCCTTTCCATCTCAGCTTTCTTAGATTCATATAATGGATTTTGTTTGCTTGTTTCAGGTAATATACAACTCGACAGATTAACGTCACCCCTACAAAAATATATTAGTACATTAAATTGGTCTTCGTAGTAAGGAAGGATATATCCATCCATACATCCACCCTATTCAAAATCTCAATACAAGTGGAGCAGGTAAGTACTTCATAGCTTTTAAAAGAAAAAAAACCTGTTCTTTGACTAACTAACCCCATGTAGAAACCTAGAAATATACAACCACCGAAGCGGTTTCTTTTAGGTGTCCAAACTATTGACTTTAGTTAAATATCCTTAACACATTGGCCACTCTCATCGCGTGTGCCTAAATACAAGGCAGTTTAGTTCCAAGGATTCTCGGCACCTAATTTAATAGGTTCATGTCTGGTCTCATTAATTCTAATACCAGAATTCACGATTCGGGGAACAGGCTAAGGCTGGACTCACACGGAACGGAAAACGACTTGCACAAATCAGTATGTTCCGACACTTTTTTGGCCGAATTGGGAACATATAAGGGTATATGTCATCACCCGCTGCGATGAACGTAATCCTAAAAAATCTTTTGTCTATCTAGCTGACCCACCCACAGTACCTACTGTTGAGTAGGCCTCCTCTTCACTACGCCATTTCTCGTCTCTCTTAACGGGAACTCAAATGTCTGGTCTCATTAATTCTAATACCAGAATTCACGATTCGGGGAACAGGCTAAGGCTAGACTCACACGGAACGGAAAACGACTTGCACAAATCAGTATGTTCCGAAACTTTTTTGGCCGAAGTGGGAACATATAAGGGTAATGTCATCACCCGCTGCGATGAACGTAATCCTAAAAAAACTTTTGTCTATCTAGCTGACCCACCCACAGTACCTACTGTTGAGTAGGCCTCCTCTTCACTACGCCATTTCTCGTCTCTCTCTTAACGGGAACTCAAATACGAGTAATCTTGTCGTTCTTACAATATTAGTCGACTAGCTTCAGCTTCAGACAGAACGACGTTTGTCGGGTCAGCTAGTTATAAAATAAAGGAAGATTTCGTTCACCGCTTCTCCGAACCTCCAATATTCGCCTTGCGTGATCGACGAGTGTTCGCGTGTAGTATAGAGGATAATTTGTTTAATAGCTTCAATAAGACATTGGCCGGCATCGATTTCATGTGTTCTCATTTATTTGTTTCTAAATCTCTAGATATTAAGCTCTCATGCAATCTTGCCCAATAATAATAGAAACCCGGTGAAGGGAGATTTCCGTTTAAAACATGGCGTCTCACTTTTTCCTACACGAAGTGGCAGGGCACAAAATGTGTCCACTCCATTATGCGTGACAGGGGGCTATCCTATCGCCACAGATAGCTTGTTCTCATGTGTTTTATATTTCCAGTAAAACAATCCAATTGCTCATAAACTGCGTCATCCTATGCATTGAGTCTTGATATGCATAATGTGCATCTCAAGATCTTAAAGAGCAGAGCAGAAGTAACTCATTTAAATTTTATCAGTACTTTTCTTTGTGCATTCGGCATATAATCATGGTCTTCGAGATGATTCCACAAGATTTTCCCTCATCATAGAGCACCATTAAACCATATCGCCAGATTTGTGGTCTGCCGACAAGAAATAACACTGTCTTTACGCGTTCTTCTGACCAAGCCGTATGTTACGTGTAATCTCTTTTGCGTGTCTTATTGTTACGTTATGCTGCATTATCCTATCCTGTTCTGTTCCACGATTTATGATAGGTAATGAGATAGAAATACAGGATCATTATAGAAATACATCGCTCTACGGTGAACTTTATCTCTATATTGAGTTTTTTCTTGGGTTTCCTGCTTTGATGTCATTTAAATAATATATATGCTCTAAATGATAGTGGCCATTGAACTACTTCAATACTTGGAATAACTGTAATGCCCTGAATCCAGATCGACTAAATTCAACCGCTTAGCAGCATTGCATTCATCGGAAAATTCTAAACATATTGAGCTAAATGAAAAACTAACTCTCGGTGCTCTAATAGGAATTGGTTCGCAACACAGTTAATAGACTTGAATATAGAAAATGGCGCTCAATACCGCTTTGATACCTCTCGTGGTAGTTGTAGCCAATACCGAAACTCGGTAATGGAAATAGTTTTATTTGTTAACTGGTAGTGCTGTGGAAAAAGGGATTTAATGAACATCATCTATGGGATCAGATCTGGATCAGGAGGATTTTAGACAGTCGAGATAAGAAAACGAAGCCAACAACGAATTTAATTTACGTATCAAAGTATCTTTGAGTGTATTATTGTGTAAGAATGTCGGAATCCTATTAATCTAAAAAAACCTGAACAATCAAGAATTATACAATATACGAAATATCTATCACTCCCCGGCTCACGCCCTTTTCTTGGATGATGGGAGACAATAAAAAATTGTGTTACGTATGTACATCTCCTTCCTCAACATTCACATAAACTTATGTCATGGGAATAATTTCCGACAAAACTTATCTTCTGAGAATCCTCAACAGTTTCTTCATAGATGGGTACAACAATCCTACAACCTAGTACGTTCCCCTTAAGAATCATTAACCAAGAGCCACAGCAGGAATCGCCGTAAATTTCAAACTGCTTAAATTAGTACACCCCAGTTGTGGCAAAACTGATCTGTTTTGTTTGCTCATAAGCCTCATTGAAATCAAATTTTAATCCTTTCATTAAATAGAGCACATGAAAACAAAACCAACAGAAATAACTTTTGACGTCTTCAATTTAAAGTGCAAGCCTTTGTCCGGAACAATAGTCCCTGTAACTAAACAGCCGCAAAATAAAACAAGTAAATATCGTGAAAGTTTCATTGTTTGAAAGGAATCTCTGACAGAACCTGCAGGATTGTTTCTGAACACAGCTTTGAAATGGACGTTAAATATTATATGCTTCTTCATTATAAAGTTAATCCATGAGTTTATAGCTTGATAACTTTGCCAAATATGAGGAAACTTCGGGGATATCATTATTTGTTCTAGCATCAGTCTCTTCTATCCTTCATTTTTTTTTTTTATTTAATTATAAACCATAATATAATACATGTTCATTAGCAAGAACCACAAAAAACCACGTAGGTTTGTGCGTGGTTCGGAGTTACGCATTATAGTGGGTCATTGCAATGCTACAGTGTGCTATATAATACTAGCGCTAGTGTCTCCCAATCTATTTTAAGATGTCCTTAAGCGCCAAAATAAAATATAATTGAAACAAAAAGTAAACTTTAGAAAAAACCGACTTCCACAAACCCTATTTGATTAGGTTGAGTTTAATACTAACTGTAACCCCTTATCCCCCCCTCCCTTGGGGAATTAATTTTGTCAAATGCTATATCAGTGCTACCCCACGCGACTAAGGAACCCCTGTACAAAGTTTCATGGCTCTAGGTCCACCGGTTTAGGCTATGCGTTGCCTGCCCGTCAGCCACGCATTGTATTTGTACCTAGTATTGAGCAGATCTGGTGGCCATATGTGGTCTTCATCAGCAGTTCCGCATCACAATATTATGCTTACCATGTGCATTTGCACGAGTTATTATGAAAAACACAAAAATCACTATAGGTCTGCCTATAATATTTGAAGAGTTCCCTCGATTTCTCCAGGATCCCATCATCAGATCCTGACCTGGTGTCAATGGGACCACCCTTGAGGTATTACCTATACGCCGAAAAAAGATTTGTTCAAATCGGTTCATAATTGGCGGAGCAATCGCGTAACAAACATAGAAAAAAAAAAAAAACATACGGGTCGAATTGAGAACCTCCTCCTTTTTTTGAAGTCGGTTGAAAATAACAATTATCTGAACTTTACAGAAAAGCTTCACGCCATCCAACATTGAACAATAAAAATAACGTTGACTCTGTTGCAACCTAGGCACAACTTCAAACTTCGTCAATACTGGTGTTGCTAGTTTAAACTCACTCTGAATAACTTTCTATTGCCGCCGCACGGAGGAGTATTTGCATGATAAAACCGGTCAAAAATATTTTATAGCTAATAATCAATAAAAAACATGTTCTCAATGTTTTAAAGTATTTATTTTAAATATCCCACTAATATTACAAATGTTAAAGTGTTTGTGTCCTTAATTCCATACCATGTATGTATTGTATGGATGTATGTTGCTCTTTCACGCGATAACGGCTGAACCGATTTTGATGAATTTTGGCATGGCGATAGATTAGACCCTGGAGACCGAAATAGGCTGTTGTCTGGCTGAACTGATTTTGATAAAAAAAATACTAACAACGCAAACTTAGTCGCGGGAACCAGCTAGTTTGTTACAAATTATATAATTTACAATGATTAGAGAATCATGTGTATATTAATTATTCATCATCAGATTTTAAAACATCGTCATCATCGTAAATCCTTAGTTTTTCGCCGCTTGCTGCGTTCACTTAATTCTTCAAAACTCTTATTAGGTCGCCCACGTTTTTGTGCAGTTTCTGTGCCGAAATTCGGAAGTCGTATAGAGGATATGAGCCATTCTTCATTATTCTTTAAGAAGCGCTGTTCCTTTCGCCGAGCTGCAGTCCATCTCTGCTTAAACTCGGACTTAAAACACCTCAGAGCGCGAATTAAGTATTTTTTCTTATTGTCAGGGCACCGAGTAATATTTACGAGTTTTTGTTGCAATAACAAATACTTTTCGTTAATTTTCTTTCCCTTAGATTCGTGCATAAGGTCATACAAAGAACGTCTCGTAAAACTGATGTGGACAGATTCGGTTATCTGCATCTGCAAACAAAAACAACAATACATGAAAAAAGCTAAAAAATAATAAACCAAAACCACTAGGTGTGTGCCGTTCCCGCTCCGGTACGTTTTTATATATTCGAATTTTATTACCAATCCATAGGGTATCGCGGGCCATTTTTACAACTACCCACATTCAATGGGTTAAGAAGTTAGGTACTAGTTACTCGTCATCTGAGAAATATTACAACGGGTTACCATAGATAGTTGAAACAATATAAATATATTTTTTTCATGTCTGCGCTGTTGACTGTTGAAGAGTTCCATTATATGGAGACAACCCTGGGTAGACCATCAGCTTATGGTTATCATAATATTGCATTGTGATCCAAACCTAACGTGGATTCATAATTTCAGCTCAATTGGTAAATAGGAAGGGGGTTTATTAAAGTTATCAGTTTTGATCACAGGAAAGTCAAGTCATATAAAAGCGTTTAAAAAAAAAGGCGCGCGTGGGCGCACAATATTTTTGCATAAATTGCTCAACATTAACTGTAGCTACAAATATTTCACAGAGCCAAACCTTGACAAACCTCGACAAGTTAACAAAAACACTAATTTTTTAATGTTTGAACAATAAAAATACCTGTTTCATAGGTTATCTTTGTACATCTATACAGGACGTAATTTAAATGTATAAATAATTATAAACTATAAAAAACATACTACATACCTTCCTCCTCCATTTCTAGAATGATTTTTTCTGCAATCCACACACACGAAATCACTATTTAACACGGAATGTGGTGATTAAATAAATCGGCGGAGAACAAAGACGTGCGGTTCAAACAATGACAAGTTTCCGACTGATTGGTGGGGAGGGGCGAGCCCGAGCGTGTTATTTTTCAGTGTCATTTGACGAACAGGTATTTAATCTTGTTGAAACAATAGGTTTGTGCGAGTTCTTGAAAAGTTTGTTTTTTGACTTTTGACCGGTTTTATCATGCAAATACTCCTTCGTGCGCCGTGGCAAAATATACCGCGGCCCCTTGGAAGTATTCCGTGGCAATCACAATAAAATGGCGGGCTAAACTTTGGATTTACTAAAAACTTTCGGGGCAAGCGCGCCTCTTCAAGAACGGGGTAATGCGCACTTGCTCGCTAAATGAAACGGCCTAAATGTTAAACGAAATATACACTTCATTGTAACCGGTTTTCCGGGCGAGTGAAGTTATTTAAATTATTATCGTTTCCTATACAATAGTATTGCTAATGCCACGAAGCCTCGACTCCCACGCCAACTTCGTACAAAATTCTCAGCTAAATCTTCCATGGGGGGATGCCTTGGGAGTGAGCATAGTTCTATCGTTATTGCTCTCCAGGTAGAAATTAATTAAAAAGACATTGTGGATTAGATGAGGCGTTTTATGGATTTCGCTCTAGGAGGCCGCTTAATGGATTTTTCGAAATGTTTGGATTTCTATTCTTAGAGACAGAGATTTTATGTGATTTTAGTGTTTCCCTCCGATTTAGAACTAAACATTTACTAGAGACAACTTTCCAATTGCGAAATTACTAGTAATGTACTTCGCTAGGTATAACACGTAGATCTCTATATTGAAGTAAAATTTTATAGCAACAAAATTTACACCGCATCTGTTATCTGTTCCCCACTATCTTTAACAACATCATCAGCATCAAGATTAAACTAAAGATGCACTCCAATCAAGTCGCGCGTTTCTTAGAATTGCAGCAAACTGTTTTTAGATGCCAACCCGCTATGGCTATTTAATAGAAAAACCTGTATCGCTTGTAGAAGTCTTTGCGCCAACAGCTATGTGAGGGTATCATTAGCCAGGGAGGTTTTGCTATTTACTCAAGCTTTTCTGTCCCGTGGCGTAATGCCGTTTCTCATTAAGTAGCGGGTGGTGACTTTCCATACTCTATAGGGTTTCCTTGCGTTGGTATAATGAAGTATATAGCAAACATTATTAGCAATTTCTACTGCGCCATTACAGCTACATCTAGCAGGAAATTAACAAAGAAACGAGAAATTTACATTTGTAGAACCATAATGAAGGTGGAGAATTATTTAGGGAAAGGCACGTTTTAAGGCTCAATTCCAAGTAAGAAGATATTTTAAATGCAGGCCTAATTACTCAAAAAAATATCCGGCCTGCGAGGACCAAGTCGTCAGGTCATACACCCCGACATACCACGCAGTCTTCTGTTTTCGAATCATACTTTTTCTGACATTTCCGCTCGCATTTGGCAGCTGTCCTAGCCGTTTGACCACGAAAGCCGTCTCGTGCCAAAAGCATGCATTAGTAATTACAATTATCAACGAATTATCTCAATACAAATTCAGAGCTCCCGTCATCGTTTGTGTGACAGTCAAGTCGAATGCCGTATAATTAGTGTACTGAGCGACCAATCTCGTTGTACCAGTTTTCTGGCGCCATCTGCGACTTTGCTTAGCGTATTGGTGCAATTAATAAGAGTTCCATCCACAACAATCCGTTTGGTGTCGTATTGTATTTCGTACTTCTCATATGCGTAAAAAATTGTGTTATGAAACGTCTCAGCAAATGCAAAGCGGCAAACCTGGAATAAATATTGCTTTTTGCAGCCTTTTTCCTCTAGAAGTAGCCACGTTTTAAGTTCTGTCCTGACTTCTCGTGCTAGTTCTTGCTTGCTTGCTTTAGCTTTTTTGCCCCAGCTAGATTTATTTGATATTCATATACCACCTCAATGTACAGACACTGTTGTTATAGTTATAATCATATGGATTTGTGATTTCCCTACGATTCCACTCATCACTTGCACCAGCCCTTAAATATGCCATCGCCATACAACCATACAATTTCATCGACGCACAATCAACTTTATAACCTTTCTTTACGACTCCTCTTTGACTGCAGTCGTACGTATCGTAAACATGCTGGCATCCTCATTTCAGATTATGCGCGTGCTTTTCGCGTAACCTGGTCTATTGAACTCGGGTTTTTGCGCATCCTGCCTGCGTGTCATTTGCACAAATACGTTTGATCAGATAACTGTAAAAGTCTTTAAATTTAGCAGTCCTCTTGCAACCTGCTGAAAAAGTATGTCAAAATCATTACTTATTTTGCTCCGATGATGTCTTGTCGAAAAAAATAGGCTTAGTCCAGCCATAAGGATTCGTGTTACCTCTGACTCGATAGTCAATCATATGCATATTACTGTGTCCACGAGACATTAATTTACCCCAATTTGGCGTCTGTGATAATCGGCCGTCAATCACGCCGCTGATTGATCGTACTCTCGTATGTCAGCCAATCAGCAGCCTTGATCGGTGATATCAGTCTGTCACTAACATTTTTTTTTGGGAAATGCGATCAAGTGACGTACTTATTCCCCACGAGAAGGGTATCTGCCAGCTAGTATGGAAAATACATCATTCTATGTTTTTTTGTATTTCGGTTCCTGGAAAGTTAGGCAGTCCCTTACACAGTTTCTATCAAATTCAGGTTTGGTGTATGGATCTACTGTCACATTATTTTATTTTTTTAATTAGCCACAGGAGCTGGTCAGTGTGGAAATGAAAGATTGTAAACTATAGCGCACTATAGGAGATCAATGAAATACTAGTATTAAAGAAAGGTAGGTACATGATGATTAAAAACGTAAAGAAGAAGAACGTAAGAAATGAATCGTGTACCGTTGATAGTTTTATTGTAACAGGCATAGCAACATCTCATCTCTCAATTGTCTTAAAATAATAACAAATAATATCTTTGTAACAATGTTTGTAGTAATACGATCATGGATCACCCTTTGATCTGAACGTACACCTGCAATGTTTATGATTTCAATGCAGCTTGAAGTATCATAAAGACATAAAACTCTCCTATAACGGTTACTTCGCGGTTCAGTCTCTCTGGCTAAAAGATATATAGAGCCTAAGGGTGTTATTACAAAAAAATAAACTCCCGTTCAACGACTGTTTAAAACCGAAATTGTATGGGATTTGACGTTTGTTTTGAGGTTAAACTGCGTTTACTATTTTTTGTAATAACACGGATAATGTCTAATTTCCTGTTTTGAGAATTCTATCTCAATAATAGTTTACGTTGATGTAAGTAACTTTAATCTTAGGAGAGGCTAATATTGCTGTTAAAATCTACCATCTATAAGATATGATAAGGCTATTAGGTTATATCCTCTTTGATTTGGTAATTGAGAACGTCTACTAGTAAACTTGTATAATAAATAAGAATTGTGAAGTTTTCAATAATACGTTTCGTTGCATCGAGGTCTATGGTTGAGATTTTTATGGCCATCTTCGTTTTACGATGCCATAACCTTTGCTGGATGAGTTTACACTGAAATTACGTCTATGGTCTCATCTATTTTAGCGTTGAATTTAATAGCTTTTGCTATACCACTCAATAAAATGTTATAAGACTCAATATTGATCTATTGTGTTGTGCCACATCTGCAGAGTAGGCGTGATATCTTATAACTATATACCTACCTTTTTCCTCTGGCTATCTTTTGGATTGTCAAGTTTTTCTCAAAATTTCTTCTTGGATCTTCCCGGAAGAAAGATTGGAGTACCTATATTTTTGCTTCTGTTAATATGATTGATTCATATTCATTCTAATTCCTTAATTCCTGGCAGCATCTTATCATAACTGACTTAATCGCATCAAATAATAAGTTCAATAGGGGAAACGTATACGTACTTTCGAATTTTGCACTTACTTTTCCGTTATTTCCATCAAGATACTACTAAAATCTTAACTAAATTCTGTGACCAAGTACCGTTGGAAGTCGGGGCAAGGGCCTGGCGACGACGGGCTGCGGTGAAATTAAGAACCGCTAGGGATGCGTTGGGTACTGCGAATAGTGCTCTGTGACCTGGTTTATGACTAGAGCTAGGATGTCCTCAAAAATTTACTAACACTGAAGTCCTGTCTGATTCGTAAGAAAAATGCCAGCCAGGAAACGACATTATGAATTTTAATAATTCATAACGGTTCTGGCATGGTATACAATAAAGAAATTACGAATTACGAAGTATTGCCCACTAACATCGAAATCAAACTCTCGAATGACGCTTCTTCTAAGGAAGTCAAGAACGCGTTCGGTGTATAAATAAAAGTATACTTAGTGATTCTTCTATAGATTGCCTTCACAAGGCCTCTAATTATAGGATTTTGCTATTATCGAGTTATTGCTAAACTATGTTCCGTGGGTGTACCACAGTCAGCCATTGTTTGCCCACACATCTTAATAAAGCTCTATTAGCACAATTCCACGCTTCTAATGAGAGATAATTAATGAAATTGCAATTTCCTTTGCATTATTCATGGGGAGTTTCTTATAAAATTATCTCGTGCTACTTTTATTATAAATCCGGCCATAGGTTGACACCTTGAGTAGACTTTTATTTATTTATTTTATTTTATTGACCGAGCGAGCGAAGCGAGCGAAGCGTCTCCGTTTCAGGTTTGGGCAAAAATGCTTTCGTATGTCCGGTTGTTCTCCTCTACAGGTCGCATTTATGAACCGATTCTCGTGAAATTTTGTGAGCAGGTTGGAAAAATAAATAGAATTTTTTACTCGAGCCAGTTTTTTGATTTTTTTCAAAATGGCGGAGATAAAATCGCTACAACCCAAACGGCTCGATGGATATTAACAAATGAGGTGTCGTTGGATTCGTAAAGACCATGAGAGTGAAACAGATGAGCGAGCGAAGCGAGCGAAGCGTCTCCGTTTCAGGTTTGGGCAAAAATGCTTTTGTATGTCCGGTTGTTCTCCTCTACAGGTCGCATTTATGAACCGATTCTCGTGAAATTTTGTGAGCAGGTTGAAAAAATAAATAAAATTTTTTACTCGAGCCAGTTTTTTGATTTTTTTCAAAATGGCGGAGATATGGGGTTTTAAAATGTAAAAAAATCGCTACAACCCAAACGGCTCGATGGATATTAACAAATGAGGTGTCGTTGGATTTGTAAAGACTATGAGAGTGAAACAGATTATATAATTTTAGTAAAAAGTCAATAGGTTGTATAAAAGATCGCGAAATGTAGTTTACAAAGTTATTGGTGCGGCTACTTTCATACTGCATGTACGTAACCAGGTACATTCATAAGTTTGTATGTGTTATTGAAAGAAAATTATTTGGGTTATTTTTTTTATGTGTTTTAGCAGTTCAGCTTTCCCACCGACATACTCGCGAGGTCTACAGCTCACAGAGCCACTAGTTTATTGGGGATAAAAAACAGCCCCACAATATACAGTGGTAACAATGGTATTCTTTATAGCTCTGATCTGATTCGTTTTATTTTATCATTATCATCATTTTATCAGTCATTTTTATGCCATCTTTCAAAAGTTTCATCGGTGCTGCTTTTTCTGAAAGCCGAATTGTTTTGACTCATGAAACCAAATATTTGGTGTTTATTGAAGTGATAAAACACACTTCAATAAACACCTGTATTCTTCGGAAGACCGATAAACGATGCCAATTATTTTTGCGGAATCCTATTGTAAAGGTGAGGACAGTATGTTTTGGTTTAATACAACACGCACGGTCATACACGTAGTCATTTGATACGCCAGAGAGGTGTGGGCGATTACATTAAAAACTTGTTATCATGTACCGTTTTGGGTGTGTTTAATTGTTTATTTATTTAAGATGCCGTTATTATTTTAAAGCCAACAGGCTAAAAACTATTGTCAGGCATACCAACCATTGGCTAAATCATGATGTGGGATTTGATTTCTCTTATCAGTTTAATAATTTGTGTTTGACTTTTAGTCTACCTGAACTTTTAGGAACGCTATTTGTTTCAGTTTTTATTACATTTTGCTCTGATCCTGCCAGTTTGTATTAATAGTATCTATTATTTCCATAATGCCTACAAAAAAATCTCGGCTTCTCTAACGAATTTCATCCATATCCTCTTTACTTTAGAATATAGAAGTCCTTGTATACTCGTAATGATTTCGACTGACTCTACATAACATACATACATATGTATAACACGAAGTCATTTCCGCTCTCTGAACTCGACTGACACTGAACAATAACAGTTAATTCTCGACACGCACTCGTTATTTCGCGTGTAACCCTTCAAATCTCGACTTCGAAATCTTGTTTCGGGTTTTATAAAAAAAATTAAACCCTTTGACGGGGCCATTTTAGTGGGCTAAGCCAATTATGGTAATCCACAAAACGACTGTTTCTACGCCGATCCGTTTTATAATATTTGCTTCAGGGATTGTGATTTTAATTAAGTAAATTTTTTATTTCGTTGAGTGATCCTTTAATTTTATGTTTGTTTTGTATTATCGTCTTTTATCGTCACTTGACTGATCTAATCTGTGAGTTACGTGAGTATGATTTCTTCTTACGCTTACACGAGCATTTCTTCTCCGATGTCAGGTACAAGTCTATATACAAGTACCTAATTAAATGAAGCTGTACAAGTGTCAAATGAAAAATAAAGTAATAGGAAGGAAGTGGTTGAATGAAAATTTTCGGCAAGAAGTATAATAGAATGGCACTCGTTGCGTAATTTTTATAACTGTTTTCCCGGTAATGGTTTTGGTTTAATTTGTTGTTTGCGTATGTGTTCCTATCGTAAGATCTTGTAGGGTCTCCAAGGAATTTCACAAGATTTGCTTTCTTCATTAACAATATTTGTGCGGTTTCGTAAGGTTGCGTTGATTAAAAAATATTCTACCATTTTCAAAATGTTATGCATCCGCTAGGATATGGCTGAATCTGTCTAACTTTAATTTGAGTTATACTTGTATTAAATACGAATTAATTAATATTGATGCCTTATGGCATTGATAAATATAATACGCTTGGTGACTAATAAACTATGTATCTCTTATTTCAGGTAAACCGAAAAATATCAAACGTCTCTACTAAATTTAACCTTGTACGAGTAAGTCATAAAGCACAAAAGGGAATATTTCCTATCGCTCGCTGGTGTATACCATACCAATATACGAACGTAATAAGATCCCAACGAATCGTATGATTGGGAATACCTACATACAAATACAACCCCGGGTTCAACCGGGCATATTGAAGTCGGATGTCGAAGATACCATAACCACAATCATAATTATTTTTTGTTCCGCATATCCGCAGAGTATGCGGAAGAAAGAAAGGTAGTCGAATTGGATTAACGAGTAAACATTCACATACATCAATTAATTTAAATTTGCTCTCTGAGACCATCTCGACTAACGTCAGTAAGTTGGTGGTTACTGAACAAACAAACAAACATTTACATACAGGCGTTTTGCGAGTCGCACAAATATGGCGCAATCTGGGGGTAGATTTACTGTATGTGATTGTCTCGAACAATTTTGCCAATGAATTCGGGATCGCGATCGCCCGATTGACTGCGCCTGCGGGGGAATGCGGCTCGCTAAACATAAGTTGTATGCAACCTATGTACGATGACGGGCCGCCATTGCTTTAGTGACAGTTTTCAGCTGCCTCCGCAGCCGCTGACCAATCACAGCTCTCTAAGTTACCTCGTCCCCCGCCGCAAATTGGTGATTTGTGTTTCAAAGGAAAATGTATCTATGCGCTTTCCACTGGATATGTACTCCCTGGGCACCACATTAGGATACCTTGTGTCGTGGGAACCAGAAAAAGCGGCATCAAAAATAGGTAAACGTCCAAGACCTGGGGATATTTCTTTTCTGCCTCCTCAGCCGGGATTCGAATCCGGTACCTCTGGCTTGGGAAGCACAGCTTCGACCGCTATGCCACAGAAGACTAGGATGAGAAGGATTAGATTATTGTACCGTGGACATTACCATCTTAGTTCTATGACTATGAGTCCTGTGTTAGTTTTTGTCATCCAAAGCTAAACTGCTCCTAGTACATGAAAGCCGTATAATGTTCCCAGGGAGCACTTATCCAGTGGAGAGCGCATAGATATATTTTCCTGCTAGCTAAGAGAGCTGTGATTGGTCCGCCGCTGCGAAACTGTCTGGCGGCCCGTCATCGTACATAGGTTGCGTACCTATGCGAACGTTTGTTGAATCCAGCAAACGTTTGGCGAGCCGCATTCCCGCGAAGGCGCAGTCAATTGAACGTTCCTTTCAGCAGGTAAGCCATGTGATTCGATTACCCTTTAATCACACCTCCTGAATTATATGTTCTTGTAGCAGTAAGTACATCGTTTGATGTAGGCTTAATAATATTACCGTCCTCGCAATAAAATTAAGGAGCGGCATTGACTCTTCGTACATTTGGACGCCTTTGCCGGTAATTTGTTTTGCCAGGTGTATTAAACCAGTTGAGAGTTTATTAGTCCTTAATAAGGTGTTACGGTGAATATGTAGATACTTGCCTCTGGCTGAATTTCCAGGAACCAGAGAGTATAAAACATATTGTTTGCTACAAATGCTCAGTGGAGATTCTAACAAATAACCTATATGGCATGTCTTTTACACAAGCATTGAAAAACTTTCCACCTGCACTCACAATGACAATATCATATCAGCTTCTAAAAAACCTATTAGCTAATAGTGCCCTACCCATCAGCTGGTAGGTGACCCACCTAAGTTTATACACGTTTATTTATGACCACACATGTAGAACCTTCACGAACACTATTATATTATGTTTCTGGTCCATCAAGGGCTGCATAGAGACAGATGAGAGCCTCGATCACGAATGTTTTCGTGAGCGTTAACGTTTTCGAGAACGCAGTAAATTATATTTTATGTCATAAAGAATAAGAATCACTGACATTTGGCTTTTTTGGCATTACAATTTCCTGCGTTCTCGAAAACGTTTTACGATCTCGAAAACGTTCGTGATCGAGGCCTGTAGCGCCCAATCACGAACAAAGATTCGATAGAAAACTATCGACGGCATCGATCGACGTCGATCGATTGGTGTAATAGAAACTTTGGATCCGTCGATGGACCGTTGCGTTGGTGGCCATAGCACCCTCGAAGTCTGTTTGGTGTTTATTTTAAAATCGAATTCGTACTAAGTGAGCTGAACTATATCACTCCTTTAAATATAATAGAATAGAATAGAAAGTACTGTAGCTTATTATGGACATAAATCAAAGTACGTAATGATATTACTGCACTGGAATATGTATATAAGACCTGTTTTGTTTACCCATGTACATGAATAAACGATATTTCTATTTCTATTACTTTACGTTTTAATGAATAAAATATTAAGGTGCGGTCGCAGTACAGAGCGTGATGTCGAGTGTGTGTCACGGCGGAGCGCAGGCAGGCAGAGGCTCCCTCTCCCTCCTCGCCCCTCGCACCTCAGGTGCCGTCGCAGACAAGTACATTTATTCATTTTGTCTCAATACACAAGAAAAATCAAAAACATAATAAGTAATAAGAAACAAGTAGGAAATAAAATATACGCATGAAGACAAAAATAGCAATAGCAAAATAGGAATGGGCAGAACGAATACCTACCATGAAGTGTGCATCGCAACAGCGAAACGGGGTGGAGGGGGGATAGATGTAGTATACAATACACAGAGTATATAAGATAGATAACCAAGGAGAATAGGGTAGCCAGGTGCAACTAGAACAGCTGGCACGTAGTTTGTTGTTTACCTTTCCCTTCAGTAGTGCAAAACGAAGAAAGAATCCTTCTTACAACTTTTGCAGTTTTAGCCCCTACAGCGTTCGAGCACTTCCTATTCAATCGCAATCTATTAAAGTAATAATTTATTACTCCTCACTTCAAAAGCGTCGAATTTCTTCAGAGCGGTAAGAAAATATCTCGGTTTCTTGACTCAGAAAAGCTTATTGAATTATCCTTTTAATTGAAGTAGAATTTCCTTTTGGCTTTTCCGACTTTGTGCTCGCTGCTGCTCTGCAAGTCTGAAGTTTTTCTTTCATCTTCATTTAGAGGCGATTTTATTGTTTCAGCACCAATTAATGAACCGTCCGTGCGCAAGATGGAACATTACAGAACTGAAAAATACATAATTAATATTCATGGTTTGCCTCAACTGAAGCTCAAAGTCATTCTGTCGGTAGTAAAATTACATAAGTTGCACTTAACTTGAGTATCAGTTTCTGTTCTCAGCTATACGCCCCTTATTCGCTTATTAATTCCATCCATCATACACGAGGAGTTTTGCATAACGCAATGCATAGTTGATGTTAAGTTTCAACAACGCTCATCCCTAACAAGTATTTATATATATATAGAGCTAGTTGAAACATTTCCATACCCGATCGTGAATTTATCCTGAGAACCGATAGATTCATTCCATTCTATTCGTGGACCTTCTCCTATGGGTCCTATTGTTACAAAATGTATTCTTACATAGAGATAAAAAACGGCCGCCTGCGCCTAAAAGTATACAGTATAAGCAGGATTCGCTCGTTAATATGACCTCCTGTATACTTTTACGCGATCTTGCATGGATGTCTTTAACCCTTAATTACTCGCGTTCAAAAAGCTACACTAACGCTCGCGTGGGGTATATTTTACCCCAATAAAAAAATGGAATAAAAGAAGGTATTACTGCTTAATATTATTTTTATTAGTAAATCTTTTAAGAATCAACTTCACGCTAGAGAATAACAGTATTCATAATCAATAATTCTAGGAACATTTTGATGAGATCAATGTATAAAACAGGGAACCATTTAGTCTTTGCATTCATCACATGTCCTGATGGAATGGTCATGAGAGACGTGCTGGTTGCATTTGGCACACGTCATCCTTATTTTTTTATCCTTTGACCTTGGGCAGATATGACACCTCTTGTACGAAGTGGATGGGCTATCTCTGGACGTGGAGCTACTAGCCTGGACATCGGCACTTCTTTTGAGACGTTTTTGTATGGCACTGTGTAATTGTTGTATTTTTGCTCGAGTTTGTGAGCCCTTGTCAGATCTACTGATGCTCCACTCATGGTCCGTTTCATTGGCACTTTCTTGAGAGGCGGAATCATGATCATCATTTGTATAACTTCAGTTTCCACTTCATTTTTATCGGGACTGTCAATAGCGCTTTGTTCATCATCTTCCATTAAATACTGAGCAATATGATTGACACAAAGACATCGGTTTGCCATTTTGAACGTTGTAACCTAAAAATATAACTCAAAAATTGGAAAACAATCAAACAAAAGAGCATTCAACGCAAAAATAAATAAAAATGTTTGCTACTTACTTGTCAAAAATAGTAGCACCAACACTCGCGTGGGGCAATATATACCCCAGACGCGATTTCCTGGCACGACAACATGTTGCTACGTGGCGCAGGTGACTTAATCATGGAGGGGGGAGCTATTTAGGCAGCTACTGGGAAGGCCACAAGGAAAAAATCAGTAGTTTAGGTGTAACAAGCATTCAAACATGCTTTGGGGTAAAATATACCCCACGCGAGTAATTAAGGGTTAAACACCAGCTGTTTTTCTTCCCACGTATGTAAACACATAAACATAAACAGAAACATTTACATACAGGCACATTCATTGCTTCTGGCCCCATACTAGGATACCCTGTGTCATGGGAACCAGAAACAGCGACATCATGAACATGTAAACATCCAAGATCCGGGGTATTTTTTTGTCCCTAGCCGGGTTTCGAACCCGGGACCTCTCGCATGGTAAGCAGGTGTGCAACCGCTGCACCACAGAGGTCGTCAAACATACACACATATGTCTTTATACACGTACATATGTATATGTCTTTATACACACACAAGCATCTAAGCAGGGGTCGACAGTGAATGTGTATGGCAGCAAAGTAAAGGACAACCAGAACTATAATCTTGGACATCGGGCGGGGTTCGCGCTAGCTCTCCTAGGCAATGAAACAAACAGCATGATTATGATAATTCACCAAGTTAAAAACTTAAAAAAACCGACTTCATGACCTATCACTTAGACCTCCCCGCTCGATATACAAATGTCGTCTATATACCCGAAAACGAGCCTACGAAATCTGGTTCCTGACAGTGAATTCCGTATATTACATAATATAAACAAATATACGATCCGAACAGGCAGACTTTATGTCGTAACAATGACTATAAACACCGAAAATGCTGGATTTATAATGTCATCCAGGTAAAAACAAATTAAACTTCACAGTTTTTTCATGTAGAAACCTAACTACTGGACCGATTACTGATTTTCAATAAATGAGACCAAACTATTGGGCTTCCCTTTCGAATAAAGAAAGAATTTTTGAAATAGGTCCATCCGTCTACGCGCAATCGGTGTACAAACATAAAAAAATAAAATATATACCGACAAATTGTAAACCTCCTCCTTTTGTGAAGTCGGTTCAAAATTAACTTGAAACATTGTCAAAGATGGTCTTTCATTCTTTTCTACAGCGCGATACTATTTGTAAGCACACTTCCGAGTCAGGTTGTAAGCACACTTCCGAGTCAGGTTGAGACACAACAAAATCCAGAACTAAAAACATACAGCGTCACGCCATTTTTCATTTGTATTGGCAGAGGCACAAATGTGATCTTGCTTAGCCCATTCAATAATCCATTTTGCGTGACAGGGGGCTGGTCCACCGCCTCATTCAGCCTCTCCAGGCTTCAGTTCCACGTCACAAAGGTCTGATTGAACGACTCACAATACATTTTATCAATGAGAAGCCTTATCAACTGAACCTTGCGATCCAAGGCCGGGCGACCTCCTACCTAATGTGGAGCTGATAAGGGTCAATTGACCATGTGGGCGAGGGACGGACGGGTGGGATCGGGTATTAAGGGTTCCCTTTGTCAGGTTGGTACCTTGGAAGGAAGTGTCTCCTTTGGTAGCAGAATTTATAGTTTTGTGCCTGTGTGGAGTGTCTTTGCTTTTCTTTTACAACTGTGACCCCAACGTTGAGAAGAGACAAAAAACTATAAACATCAACATTTACATACAGACATTGCTTCTGGCCCCACACTAGGATGCCCTGTGTCGTGTACTATGTGCACCTACTCTACCTACTACTCATTTGTAAGCAAAAGTGCTGCATATGGAGTATAGATTTCATGAGTGTTTCAGCTCGATACACCTCAAAAGATAATTTCGTAAAGAAAGGGTTCTTTATTCCCATACGGCATACGGGGCATACATCCCAAGGGCTTTCATATTTTCATAGTTTATTTATTATTATTATTATTAATACTTTATTTCAGATAATAATATCCATACATTGTCAAATTTAACACATTGTACACATTCTTAAGATTATATTTCTTCTTGATTTTTCACTTAGTCTTCATCCCCTTATACACTTAGTCCCATCCTATACCTACAGCAATGACCTATTTGCCACAAACAAGTCAGATATTTTTTAATCTAGGTCAAATCTCTTGTCTAGGCTGCGTTGGAAATTCACAATTTCATATAATATCTGTGGCGACTACTCTACATCAATTCCTAGATGGCGTGCCGTAGGCACAGTAAAAAAGACCATTTGTTGGAATCTCCTACAGTCGATTCAGCGAGCGATTAACTTTTGACACCTCAAATCCCATTCATTTTGTCATATGTAATGCAATGAAAAATATTGCATATTGTGTAATCAATAAGGCAGTATCAAAATAAAATAAATGCCATTTCTTTGCGCAGTCATTTCATAAACAAAAGACATCGACAATTCGCCACCGTGTGGTTTGAGTTTCAGTCAAACAAGATGTTGGCAGTTGTACATTCGGGTTTACGAGTCGAAATGCAAATCGTAACACAATAACTAGGTCATACCAACAACGGATTACCCAGACAATAAGAGCTTGGGCCGACCAATTTGGCTGATGCTGAATCACGAGTATTATGACTCTTGTGCATGGCATCTAGGAGTGGTTTATTACTCATACTATATGTGCGGGTGGTGTTGTAAGGAGCGATTACAGAAACGGTAGCCGATTTTGAAATTAAAACAGATAGTACAGATATATCATCATCAACAGCTTGTTTTCGCCCACTGCTGGGTAAAAGCCTCCTCTTTTTTGTGCCAGCTTATCCGGTCCTGTGCAAATTGAATCCAGGTCTTCCCCATCCCCTCAAAATTCGTAATGTCATCGATCTTCTCTTTCCTTCTTTCGGCCACCACTCGGTCATGGTATCCTATTATCCTATCGGATGAAGATGACATAATTTTGGCACCTTGGATGTATTATTACTTTTGCCTTATTCAACTATAGCTCCATAATAATCTATTATACTTTTGATGGCGTCTTTGGGCCATCTGCTATGACATTTCAGACTTATTTTGTATGGAATGTCAAAGTTCACTTGAAATGAGTGCTAACCTCGTCCTTACCCGTTTTGTACCCATCGGCCCTTCTAGATAAATGTTTATTTTCATCCAATACAAAATGTTAAAGTAGATCCCGTGATTTAAGAGCCGAAAGACCCCGGGAGTGTCACACGACGGGAGCGAAATTGCCCAATCAATAAGGGCTCCCGTAGCCATCTCGTCTAAACAGAGCCTTCATTAGGTCGGGTGGGCGTAAAGGAATCATGTAAACACCACGCCTATTCAAATGTCAATATTTTGATATAAGGTCAGTTCGGCGAAGTCCGTCTGGCGGGGAAGTCCGTCCAACAAGAAAAACAACGGTTTCTGAAGGAACTACAAAGATCGACGTACAATCTAGGAACTGTTAGACCTGTTCTAGTTCTAATAAACTGACACAGATGGCGGTGTTATTACCACAAACAGAATGAGCGACCATTTAAATTTTTTTCGCCCGGCAACTTGCATTTGGAATAATACCCGCGGAAGAAAAAAAAATAAAAAAGTGGTTTTGGTGCATTATTTTTCAAATTCTTAGAGGTACGTGTATTCTTTATTACTGTATTTATCTAATTATAATATTAGAATTGAATTAAACACATTTTCCACTGAGTTATTCCTGGTGAAAATAAACCTAAGCTCAAAGTGTAGTAGCGGGGAAGTCCGTCTACATTTTCGAGGGAAAGATTGTCATATGCCGGTCTTCGCCATTTTCAGATGTCGTAAACCTTTTTTGTCTAAATAACTTTTAATTTAATAGGTAAATAACAACTCGATTGTATTTCTGTCCTAACGGTGATGGAAAATATCGTGAGGAAACCTTAATTACTCCATAGCTGCGGCGATGGGCTAGGCCCCGTCACCTGTCACGCAAAATGGAGTATTGAATAACTGGATATATATAGATACTTAGATTACTTAGGCTGGATTTTACCAACGAAAGAGTAACTTTTACTCCAGAGTAACTTCTACTTTTCCTAACAATGACTTCATTTTGAACTGACATTGTCATACAAATTATCCCCGGGATAGTTATTCTCGCATAACTTTTTGTTGATAAAATCCAGCCTTCGACCCTAACTTAATAGTTTGGGCTGTTTTGACTGATTGTATTAAAATAAATAATTATTATAATTTACTAAGAAAATATTATTTCATTGAAAGTGATGTACATGACCCCAAGGTTTCTACCTCTGAATGGCGATGAATTTTTGATGTATGCCGGACTTGCCCGACAAAAGCTTTTTTTTGGAAAATAAGGCATTTAGAACCTTATCTTTAAGATTTGAGAACACACATTAGGTTGTTGGACGTTAACTCTCACACTAAATAGACATATATTTTGCGTAAATTGTATATTTGTTGGTAAACTCGCCACTAGACGGACTTCCCCGCCATGGAGGCTAAGTCCGTCTATTGAGATGTGTTTTCAAAAACGTTGTTTAATCCTCAAACTGAAAGGTTTTATATAGGTTTGACAGGTTTATTTTACAGTCAACTAAATGTATTATCATATATTTAAATAAAAATTTACTAAATAATAATAGAATAGCCAAAAATATTCATCTAAACGTTTTTTTAAATGAAGTATGCCGGACTTCGCCGAACTGACCTAATACGGTATTAATTGTAAGAATATATCTATGATTGCATGTCCGAGGTAGGTACCCAAAACGCTAAACGAGAATCGTCGATATTAATTAATCCATAAAAATGCAATGTAAATTTTATGATTGAATTTGAAAAGTCGTGTTTTCTACTCAGTTCGTCATTTGACTAAAACACCATTCGCCATTTTGATTCCGACTTGATGTCACTCCGATAGTAATTTATCGACGTAAATTAGTACTTGGTCTTTGCAGTCGTCGTGTGTTTACTAACGGAGTGACGTCACGAGCTAATCATCATGGTGGCGGCTAGTGTTTCCACGCGAAAATGCACTAGCGTAAATTAATTAATGATTTTAAGGCATTCGGCAAGGCATCGGTTTCACAAATTTTAAATAAAATTTCTACTCATTTATCACGGCCTCAATTTTTTTTCAAAAAAGTTTCCACAAATGCACTAATACCCTATTGGAAATGACAAATACAATAAAAATTTAGGTGTAAAAATGCAGATCTGACATCCAGCTTGTCGTTTGCTGGACAGATCCTTAACTTGGCAAGGCGTTCTCAAATTACTCAGATAAACGTTATGTGCATATTGAAAAAATAATGCAAATCAATACCTGAACTTGAGAACCTATCTGAATTTGATCGTATCCAGGTAAATTATTCAAGCAAGCCCTGGAGGCCAATTCGCAAACGTTCGTTTCTACAGCAAATTTGTCGAATTAGACAAGTGGGAGGTGGTTCGTCTTTTAATAGACCAAGGACCAATCACGAAAGCCTATTGAAAGACAAAGCTCCTCCCATTTGTCTAATACGCATTGAAAGTCTAATGGGTGAGAATATGCCTCCTGTGTGTTCATTATCGCACGAAGCTGGCTACAATAGCCAGTTGAGTACACACCGTTCAGTGTGTCAGAATATCATCAGCATACCTAATAGAAGTGCAGCTCCAAAGTTTTGCATTAGAACAGCGGCTTGACCCAGATTCCTCGCGGCATCGTCCGGATTCACAACTACGGTTTGACTGACACTCATCTTTGGCTGAGGGAACGAGGGCGCTGGTTAGTTAACTAGCTTAACTAAGCTAACTACATTTAGTACTGGGGGAGGGCCAGAAGTGATTTACTTAGGCACTGCATTCAACTCGCGTGCTGCACGGTCAAGTGCGAGTCGAACTCGCACGCGAAGGGTTCCGTACCGTTAGCCAAGAAAAATCGCAAAAATCGGTACGTCTTGTCCAGCAGGTACAGTTAAACTTAACATCGCTATTTTTGTGTAGGGGGTTAAATACGCCACGGGTGGTTTTACAGTGTTGCTGAAATCCAATTAGCTCTCAACCACTGAATAATTATACCAACTGACGACGCAACAATAGCGCCCCCTGGCTATTTCGTCTGAAACGAATTGCGTTTGCTTCAATCAATTTGTTGTATAGCCCAGGGGATCTTCGTCGTTACTTTTGTGTTTGTTCGATTCGGTTTTGTACAAGGTAGTCAATTTTACGAAAATGTCTGAGGTTAGCTATTAAGTGCCCTTACAGGGTTCATTGTTGGATGTAATTTTGTTAAAGTGTATGACGCAATAAATATATGAGTATGAGTATGAATCATTCATTATGTACCAAATTACTTGACAATACTAGAATTGTATATTTCAAGCAGTTGTGTTTTTGTAAAATCAATTTTGTGCATAAAAGACAGCATTTGATTATGACATTTATGACGTCATATCCTAGTTTTTGTGAAATAATGCAACAGCAAGTCTAACGTTGCAATCTCGACATCAAACCCAGTGCAGCAATTATCGCCCAGTAAATCACATTGAACAGACCGTTGGACCAGGGAACCATGCTCCATAAAAGAATATTTAGATGACAAAACTGCATGGTCTTTACCATCTCAGCGCACAGAAATCCAAAGAGGGGCGATGGACTGAGTCAGTACGTCTCTCCTCGGTGTATTTCCTTAGACTTAAGTAGAAATACATAATATTGTATTTTTAAGGCTGATATTTTAAAAGAGGTACGGGGGAGGTTTCTTGCCCTTCTTTGCTCCATCCCTAAGCCCACAACTTCCGAACGGGGGCGGTAGTATACAAAAATATTAATATTATATTGACGTTGACTAAGTAATATGTATGATTTTATGGTCAATAAAAATTTTGAACTGAACTGAACATGAACTACCGTTACTAACCCTCGGTAATAGACTCCAATGTCCCCTGCCACCGTGAGGTGTCCATATTAGAATACGGTAGATTGGTAGACTACGTGTCTGTTCCGGAAACTTGGGCCGGAGGAGGGGAAGGGTGTCCAGGTTATGCCGATATGTTGGTATACTACGGACGCGCGCTCGCATGATGAGTCTGGTTAAACAGGTACGGAACTTAACGGAACCCTAAAACGTGTTCATTTTTAACCGACTTCCCAAAGGAGGAGGATTACAATTCGTCCGGATGTTTTTTTTTTATGTATGTGTCCCGATAGCGTCTAGACGGATGGACCGATTTGGATAATTATTATTTGTTTGTAAGCGTTTACCTTCCCATTGGTCCCATTGACACCAGGTCAGGATCTGATAATGAGATCCTGGAGAAATCGAGGGATTTCTCAAATATTATAGGCAGGCCTATAGTGATTTTTGTGTTTTTCATAATAACTCGTGCATCTACTCATGGTAAACATAATATTGTGATGCGGAACTGATGATGAAGACCACACATGGCCACCAGAACTGCTCAATACTAGGTACAATAATACAATCTACTCATCGTGGCTGACGGGCAACGCATAACCTAAACCGGTGGACCTAGAGCCATGAAACTTTATACAGGGGTTCCGTAGCGATATGTAGCGTAGGAAAGGATAGCACTGAGAGAAATTAATTCCTAAGTGGGGGGAGGGAATAGGGGGTTACAGTTTTAATGTCAAAAAGCACAAATGACTTAGATTTCTAATCAAATAGGGTTTGTGGAAGTCGTTTTTTTTGTTTTACTTTTTGTTTTAATTATCTTACATTCGAGAGCTATGATATCGTTTTTCTTATGACGGTTCATTTCCCTTTGACCATTACGGTGACATATATGATACGGTGACATATATGATACGGTGGCGAAGCCAGTTCAATACGGGTTGGCAGAGGCACAGGGTCCGTCAGCTCGGTGTATTTCTTGAGCTGTAGCTCGGTGTAGAGCGTTGATTTTTTCACAGAATGTGTGTGTCTGTTGCTTATCAACAAATAATGAACTACATAAGTTTATCACATCACTTTATAGCCCAGTCAGCAGGGGTTTTTGCCCTACAAAAGGTGGAGTAGTTTTCTTTTTGATTTGTATTGCTTAAATACTTACATTCATTCATCTTACATTTTTCATGGTTAAGCCTATTCTTAAGCAAACAAATCAAAAACAAAACTTTTGTAGAGCAAAGCCTCTAATTTCCTCCCAATGTACTATTACCTTAGTGGGCATGCACAACAACGTCCTAAAGTAATTTCACAATTACTTAAGCTTAATATGTTGTCCTCTGTACCATCTAATCCATCCATTCGCCGAATCGTCAAACGTTTGAGAATCCATCCAATCTGTTTTCGATGCAATTTAAATCTGTATCGATCTGGAGTTTCTAAGCCAATCGCTTTCAAAGCCCAAGGGGAGTAGCGTACGGGACTATAATGGAAAGGAAATTGAATGAACCACATGAATTGACGGAACTAGCCAACTGAAACATTGTTTATCTACTCTCATGTCATAAAGTTCGAATTACAAACTTGAAATCGAATTCTTAGTGACGTACTTTATAAACGCAATACAGTAATCAAATTAAATTTAATAATAATAACACTACCTACTTCCCTAACAAAACTAATGTTATTATTAAACTTTTTTTCCATAACGATACAGTTATACTTTTTTTGGGAAAGGCAAGGGTCTTGAAACCGTACAGCCAATGTGTTGATAGTAGTAGTAGTATCGTTGGAAAGTTTTTTTTAGCTATAGTTGACAACCAAACAGCCACTCAGTGTTTGATAAGTACTTGGAGGCAGGAAGATTTATACAAAGAGATTCGTTCATCTGAGGTTTGATACTGTGGCCCATGCTCCGCGCATGCGCTGTGATATGCAGGGTTTTGGCGGCAACAAAACGTCAAACGCGTCAACGTGACGTGACAACGTTTTGTTGGTTGTGTGCACCGACTTATGTGGAAATATTGTTGTGTTTTAACTTTGATTTTTGTAAGAGGGACACTTAAGTATGAGAGTAGATAAAGTAGTGTATGTACCTGCACATAACTAGGTATTAAGCAACAGTTTCATAAACTACTATTACAAAACTCTGTCGGGTTGGGCACTAGCCCGACACCTCTCCTTCAATCCTTACTGAGCCATACTTCACCATGCTGGCTCAGTGCGGGTCAATAGAGGGGTTTTACGACCGCTACCACCAAGATCGCCGCCCACCACACAGCTGTCATTACCCCCACCATTTCTCTCGTCCCTCGGCACCCTATCCCTGGTCAGCACCGGGATCGAACCTACATCTCCTGCGTGAGAAGCGTGAATCGTGAAACTCACTAGACCACGCAGCTGACATGATTGAGACTACACTTATAAACCAATCATTTATCTCTTACTCCAGCGCCCTAATCCCTTGGGTCAGCTAGCAGCGGATTCGAACCTGCTGGGTGAAAATCAGACCACGAAGCTGATATCGATAGACTACATTTATAAACTGACCATTTATGTCTGTTTTAAGTTTTGTAAAATACATGGATGATGTTTAGCCTTAGAACGTTATATTTTAATTTGTTCGCTATCGCTATGGGTAATATTATATTAAAAAGCACATCTTTTTATTCTGCTTGTTTTATTCGTACCATCGTTTTTTACATGACAACGTCACAGTATTGCATAGACATAATAACTAAAATACAATAAAAAGTATAACTTACGACATCCTCCAAACAACAAAAGAAAGTGAAACGAAATTAATTAATTAACTTTCTATAAATGTAACCTGTCATTAAACTTAACTAAGCCTAAATAATCTTGAGGTATGAGGAGATAGGCTTGTCAAAAACACTATAACTTGTAAATGTTAAATCTACTGGGAATTATTATCTGTCTCCCAAATCTAGAGCATTTTGGTGAGGCCTCAGAGGATTTAGCTTGCACCTCGTTCTGATTTTGTGTTGTTTTACTATGCGTATGCATTGATCTCTGAGCTGGCAATACGAAATCATCACAAACTTCTAAGTTATACAACCGTTGTAGGGGTCTGATCTTACTCCTGTCACCACCTCTGCTGTCCTTGCCACTCCATCTCGTCCACCAATTAGTCTTTTTATCCGACCGAATGGCCACCTTAGCCTTTTCCCGGCCGTCTCTATTAAAACTATATCTCCAATTTTTACATTACCTTGAGATTCTTTACCCTTTTGTACCAGAAATGTCAGGTATTCTGACTTGGACCTCTGTATGAATTGTTTACGGAGTGTCTGCATATATCTCAGCCTGTTATTCAGACTAGTACTGTCTATCATATCTAAATCACTCACCTCTGTCACTGTTTGGCTCACAGGCAGAAGAAAGTGAGATGGCGTCAGTGGCTCCAAACACTCCCCGCCGTCATCATTTATATATGTCAAATCATTGTTCACATTAGAACAAAACATACTAGTTGTTATGTTTTTTTTATTGCTGTTTACACTCACCTGTTTTCCTTGCAGCGTCCAACCTAGCTTGGTCCTCACAGCTACTAAACCATTCTGATGCAACTGGACAAACTGACCAGTCAAGAATAGCCCCGCATAGTCAGCACCTATCAACAGACCTACCTCCTCATCCCTAGTGTTACTATCTGTTAGGATTACATTGTTTTCCTTCAACATTTTGTTTAACTCAATACTTTGCTCAAAATGAGGAACATTCTTACATATTATATTTTGGCTTATGGCCACTATGTCCGTTGAGTATGTGCCATCCAGGTCGTTGATCTTCAGGTTGTAAGCTTTGTGGACTTTTGATCTTGTCTCCACACCACCAAATAAAGAATGAGTCAGTATTTCTTCCTTTGCAGCTGGAATCTGCAGCTTGTCCACAATGTCTTCTTTGATATATGTTCTTTGTGATCTGTCAAATAGTGCACGCACCGCTATTTTCTTTTCCTTATGTTCGAGCTGTACAACCACAGTTTGAAGTAGAGTTACACTGTGTGGCGTGGTTGACGTAGAAGATGATGCTGCTATTGTAGTGGTGCTGGTATCTCCTTTTTCTTGGGGTTTGTTCTGTTTTTGTAAATAGCACACTGCCGTAGAGTGCCTTTTATCGCATATCAAGCACTTTATTGCGGCTTTGCATATTTTAAAATAATGGCCTTTCTTCAGGCATATAGTGCAGGCCTTCTTTCTTGACAGTATTTCTTGTCTTTGCTTGACAGTAAGCTTGTTCAGCTTGTAGCATTCCAGGCTACTATGATTCTTATCACACCAAATGCAGCAGTTATGTGCGTTTTCGTCTTCTGTTTTACCTTTATTGTCCGTTGTAAGCAGGCAACTGGCTGTGGCTGGTGTTGTCTGAGCATTGTCCATCCGCATTCCTCTGGCCATTTTAAATCTTTGTTCGTTTTCCACTTCGCCTTGCAGGAATACCAGTAAATTATTCATCTCCTCTTCCATGCCAGAGCTACGACTGGCCACACGCTGCCAGGCTTTTAATGTTTCTGCTGGCAGTGCCGATTCCACCATAGGCAACAAAAACACAGCATTTTTCTTTGCCACACCTAGGGTTTCTAGAGACCGCAGTTGTGCACTTATTTTATCGAACAGGCTTTGAAGGCTTTCGTCGTCTGGCCTTGCTATTAACGCCAACAACTCCCTTACGTACAGCATAGTCTGTAAGTCTTCTCGAGCATAACGAGACTTGAGGTGCTCCAGACATTTTTTGTAGTTTTCTGTTGACAATGGATAGCTATTTACCAATTGTTTGGCTTCTGTTCCTTCTTCCACAGCCTGAACGAGATATATGAATTTTTCTTCGTCGTCAAGGCCTTCATTCTCATCTATTTTCCGGAACCGACTCCAGAACGGCAGCCACGATTTCAAATCGCCGTCGAATTTTGGTATTTCCAATTTGGGAAATTTTATCTTGTCAGACTGTTTTAATGATCCACACACAATGGCTTTTTCGTCTTTCTTTGTAAATATATTTTTGTACCTGGTTTCTAATAGTGCCCATCCGTCTTTATATTTGTATGATTCCTCGTATTCCTGTTCAAGCTGATGTTCTTCCACTTCCAATGACAATTTTTCTTGCATTATCAGATTGTCAAGTTTTCCTATTTCCTCGTACAAATTTTTTAGCACAGTGAAATTGGCTTGAATTTTATCTCGGTTACCCAAGTCGCCCGCCATTAGTACCTCATCGAGTACATTTTTCCGTTTTGTGAATTGGGCTCGGAGTATGCCCCTGAGCTTTATATTTTTTTCCATTTTATTTTCGTCACGGTCGCCAGATGTACTTTCTTTTTCATCTGATATCTTAACCTGTCTTATCCTTACTTGGTTTGCTGGAGGAGATCTGTTATTATTAGAGATAAGCACGCCTTTATACACGTTTTCTATGTTTTTGATTGTCTTGTGTAACTGTTTGTGTGCAATTAAGAAATTGTCAATTATATCTTCAATAAAGAAAAATAATAAATACATCTCTCTCCCCCCAAGCACCCTGGTCCCCTGGAAGATCTTCCGCTCGGAGCTGAACAGCGTGCACCCCATCTCCTCCGGGCTGGAGACGATGGCGCTGAAGACCACCATCGACCTGACCTGCAACGACTTCATATCCAACTTCGAGTTCGACGTGTTCACCAGGTGGGCTGGGGGAGCTATTTAATAGGCTGGGGGAACTATTGAATAGGTTGGGGGAACTATTGAATGGTCTGGGGGATCTATTGAATAGGTCGCAACTAACTTTAAATCGTTCGTAGCGTAGGTAGATCAGAAGTATTTACTATTTACGTCTGTAGATAGGATCTTCCCTGCTGAATATAGAATCTTTCTGCCTATATCAACGGCTTTTATTCAGAACTGAGTCAAAAAGAAGAAGTGCACTGAAAAATGGTAGATCTATTGAATAGATTGGGGGAACTTTTGAATGGGCTGGGGGAACTATTAAATAGGTTGGGATACTATTTAATAGTATGGGGACCTAACAGATTGGGGATTTTTTTATCATCTCCTCGGGGCTGGAGACGATGGCGCTGAAGACCACCATCGACCTGACCTGCAATGATTTCATATCCAGCTTTGAGCTCGACGTGTTCACCAGGTGGGCTGGGGGAGCTATTGAATAGGTTGGGGAAGCTATTTAACAGGTTGGGCGACCTATTGAATAGGTTGGGGGAATTATTTAATAGGCTGGTAATTGGGGGAAAATTTGCTACATTTACAATGCGATTTTTGAAACTTTAATCCTCCTAGCGATGATAGACAAACCCCTGCCGTAAAAAATGGTGTATGGTGTGATGTGCTATGCTTCTGCACCAGGGAAATCTATGTTTTGTAATCTAAACTCCTTGATCACTCCACTTCCAGGCTATTTCAACCCTGGAGCACTCTACTCCGGAACTGGCAGCTGCTAGCGGTCACGCACCCCGGGTATGTCGCCTTCCTGACGTACGACGAGGTGAAGGCGCGGCTTCAGAAGTACATCCATAAGGCTGGCAGTTATGTGTTCAGGTGGGTTTGGGGTTTTTTTATTGGTGTATGGTTTTTGTTGTGGACTGTGAATAAAGAAAAGTAGGTCAAACTGTCGGGAAACAGTGGATTAGGTTGGCCCAGGACCGCAACAAATGGCGTAATGAAGAGGAGGTTTACCTTTACTCAACAGTAGATGTTGGAGGGTGGATGGATAGATAGATAGTAGCAAAGTTAGGAAATGCTTAATCTTTTGATGTTCGCTCGTACCACAGATACTATAATATTATACTAATACAGATAGACCACCTAGAACAAAATATGACACCGGCTTAACCTGAGATGCTACGGAAGCTTCTTTAGTTCGAGGCCATTATCGCTTGGTGCAGCACCATCGAAAAATTGCAAATACCATGAGATGGTGCTAAGATATTATAGGATTTATTCTAAAATTAGCGCCACCTAGAAGTATGTTAACTAAAACCATGGCGTTTAAAGTACAAATCTTACTCCTAACGTCATCTCTTTTTAACCGACTTTCCAAAGGAGGAGGTTTACAATTCGTCCGGATGTTTTATTTTTTTTTATTCTAATTTGTATGGGATGAGCACCCTGTGCTCATACCAATAATATTATCAGATTTCTTTACATTTTTAGAAGTAAAAGGTTATACTTTCGGACCGTTTTCCGGACGCTGTTCAAATGTTACGATAACAAAGCAATTAATCAATTACAGCCAATCACGTTCAGCTATCGACAAATCAGGTGCCGCTATCGACCGATCACGTGCCGCTATTTTGCATTGATGATCGATTAGCTAATCGTAACCTTCAGCGTCTCAGAAACCAGCCGTTAACTTTATCATTCAGTCCAGTGAATGATTCGGTCTTATGGTACAGGTTTGACCTCGTTTCCTAACGTATCTAACTATCTATCCATCGATTCGAACCCGATACCTCTCGCTTGGTAAGCACACCGACCGCAATGCACCAGTGAATAAAGTGATTAATCAATCTATCTATCCGTCAATGCCATGGTCTACGTATACAGATCTGCCAACTTACAGAGCCACCAAGTTAGCTGTTCCGGTGGGAAGAATTGGTACTACGGACTTGTCATCCGCCATCAAAGAGAATACATACTATGTCCGCTATTTTGAAGACTACTATGACACTAGCGACCTCTATCAACTGAGCAGCTAAGTTGGTGGCACTGTAACTGTGAAATGACGGGTGTCGCTAGTGGCTTTCCAGTATTGCCATATTTGGGAATTCCGTCCTAGCAAAGATGGCGGCCGTAGTTCTGAATCGTGACATTTCACAGATAACTTGGTAGGTATGTGTACAGCTGTCCAACAATCTTTTGGCGTGACAAGTGAAACTGTCGATTTTTGTCAGGATCACTCCATGAGGTCGCGTAGACGTGACACCCCCTGTAAACGTCACTCACACGCCAAAAGATGTTTGGACGAGTATACAAATATCTTGTATCCCACAGACTGTCCTGTACACGGCTCGGCCAATGGGCGATAGGCTATGTGACGGCGGACGGAGAGATACTGCAGACGATACCGCAGAACAAGAGTCTTGTGCAGGCGCTACTAGACGGGTATAGGGAGGGATTGTGAGTATACATTATAGTTATAGTTATCGCGGGTTGATTTTCCGCAACTCGACACTACTCCTGCCAACCCAGCTCCTGTAGGAAGTCTAGCAGACCGTTGACGTTGCCGACGACTTCCTGGAGCGACCCCGGTAATCCGAAGTGTGTTGCCCGGTAAGTGGCCACGCCGTAACATTCCAGTAGAACGTGGGTGGCTGTCTCATCCGTCTCCGTGCAGGCTCTGCACAGGGTACTGTCTGTAACACCTAGGGTATATAAGTGTTTGTTAAGACTGTGCCCTAGGCAAAAACAGCCTTTAGCAAAACACAAATCGCTCGGAATTATGAGTATTATTGCTGTACGTTTTTTCACTAGCTTGTTTTCGAGTGTCAGTGTGACTTCGCTTTCCCATAAACGTAATTTTATTAATTTTGCTTGATAGAAAATTCTCCTGAAGTTGCTCCAACTTTTATAATAAACAACAACTATACTCTATCCATACTTAGAAGCAACTTGACAGCTAACCTGAAACTTCATAAATACCACTTTTTAAATACTGGAGATGTAACCGAAACAATCGGAAAGAATCGAAATTGTTTATTGAGTTGAACTAACAGAATTTTCAACCATGTTTTACCTTAAACATGGTTGAAACTGAAGAATCAAGAATAAAATGTTAGACATCTTTTCGATTTACAAATGTTTAAAGGGTGTATCGATTCTTTTGATTGATCGATGTTCTTGAGCAATGTCTCCTGACTAACAGGCTAAGACTGACGTATGCCAAGTTGTCTGCTATATTAGATACACTATAACTGCCTTTTCCCAGCTACCTATACCCGGATGGTCGTGACGTCAACCCAGACCTGAGCAGCGCGATCATATCACCAGCGGAAGACCACATCACAGTCACGCAAGAGCAATATGAACTGTACTGCGAAATGGGTAAGACTACAGATACTATAATATTATACTAACAGATAGACCACCTAGAATAAAATATGACACCGGCGTAAACTGAGATGCTACGGAAGCTTCTTTAGTTCGAGGCCATTATAGCTTGGTGCAGCACCATCGAAAAATTGCAAATACCACGAGATGGCGCTAGGATTTAAGACATTGTAGTGCCCTTACAGGGTTCATTGTTGGATATAATTTTGTTAAAGTGTACCACAATGACGCAATAAATATATGAGTATGAGTAGATATATAGGATTTATTCTAAGATTAGCGCCACCTAGAAGTATGTTAACTGAAACCATGGCGCTTAAAGTACAAATCTTACTTCTCATGCCATCTCTTTTTTACGAGGGTTACTAATTCTAATGGTGCTGCACCAAGCGTTAATGGCCTCGAACTAAAGAAGCTTCCGTAGCATTTCAGTTTACGCCGGTGTCATATTTTGTTCTAGGTGGTAGAACCTAGACCTAGAACCTAGTATCTGTGGTAATAGTGAATTTAGCCCATTAATGTCGCCACCGAGGGGCCCAGGCCTTTACGATGGGAAATGAAAAATGGAGTATTGAATTGCGAAAATTGGGCATAATTATACCTCTGCCGCCCTCAATGGGAATATAATAGTATCTAATGACGACCTCTGTGGCGACCTCTACCATGCGAGAGGTCCCGGGTTCGATTCCCGGCTGGAGGTAAGTAATGAAAACAAAAAAACATGCTGTTTCTGGTTCCCACGACACAAGAGTGGGCCCAGAAGCAATGTTTTGTATGTGCCTGAATGTAATGTGTTTGTGTAATGTAATTTCAGGTAGCACGTTTGAGCTGTGCAAGATCTGTGCTGAGAACGACAAGGATATCAAAATAGAGCCGTGCGGGCATCTGCTGTGTACACCGTGCCTCACCGCGTGGCAGATTGTGAGTTGGTTTGCGTTTTAGATTTAGCATATCAGTAGATAATACGTATATTTAACCCCTAAGTCAAGCCATTGTCATTCTCCTGGCCGAAAAGGGAAAAATATTGACATTAAAATTAGTTTGACAGTGGGTACCAACGTCAAAAATTAGACACTCATTGACGTCTTGGTACCCACTGTCAAAATAATTTTAATGTAATTTTTTTTGTAATTTTAATGTCAATATTGTTCAAAGGACTCTTCTGTCCTTACGCGATTGGGCGTGTGGTGTAACATACCGCCAAGAAATAAAACCCAAGTCTAAAAAACATCGAACCTGTCTAAGGTGCCTAAAGCCTATACCCTTATTATTATAATAACGAAGTAAAATGACAGTTCCGATGTTACTTATTGGTAGTAAATAACTAGTGGTGAAGGAGTGATTTCTAAACTGTTAAACACATTTTTTTTTGATATTTTGATTACCGATTTTTACACATAACCACAGAAGAGATAATAGTACTACGTACAGAACGGCCACTCCCTTCCCCGCGCGGATTCAGATACCGCACCTCACCCCGGAGTCGGGGAGCCTCTTCGGGAGACACTTTGTATAGAAGCTGAATGCACACATTCACAAACGAACGAGTTTACGCACACATTTGCACGTGTACAAATGTCATTAGGCTATGTTGTAGTAATAGGTGATTATTATACGAGCGTTCTATGGAGTGTCCGAGGTGTGACATAACAACCATACCAGCGTTCCTTGTAGAACTCCTGGAATAGGTAACTTGTTTTAGGTAAAAAATAACTATTAGTTTTTTTTTTCATTTAGTTTCCAATGGCATTATGATGTTTTCAAACACTAAATTTTTAGCCAAGGGAGGGCTTTATTACATATATTTTTTTGGGTACAGGAAGTGTCTCATTCTGCTGGAATAACTTTTAAAAGATGGGCATGTTAGATTTAAGTTAGTTAGTTTATTTAAATTTCAAATATCAAGTAATTAACTAATTGTTTTCAATTACTTAAATGTATTCAAGGTAACATAAAACCAAGAACGAAGGCAAAAGAGACTAGTCCCCACGACACATGGAATCTTAGTGTGGGGTCTAGGGCACAACTCAGACACTCCATAGAACGCTCGTAAAATAATCACCTATTACTACTACATAAACAAATGATGTTTGTATACGAGCAAATGTGTGCGTAAACTTTGCTAGGGCTGGTGGCGCGGCAAATGCGGCGTTATTAATGGGCCTATTAGACTACGCTGTCTGACTTACTGTCTCTTTCTAGTCGTTCCATATGAGTGAGACGTCTATACAAATCGTGCCCTGCCTACAGCGTAATGTAATAAGCTCTTAACGTATACGCGTCGTCACTCGTGCGGCGTTCAGCCCTGTCTATTGATCGTATAACCAATCTTTTGACGCCAGGGGTGGGGTGCGGTATCTGAATCAGTGCGGGGAAGGGAGTGGCCGTTCTGTACGGAGTACTATTATTATCTCTTCTGTGTCTAGGGTCTAAAACTATTTAACAATAAAGACTTTTATTATTATTATTATTTGAGGTATCTCAACATGTTCCCTCTCTCCTTCAGGACTCGGAGGGTCAAGGCTGTCCGTTCTGCCGGGCGGAGATCAAGGGTACAGAGCAGGTCGTGGTGGACGCGTTCGTGCCGCAGCGGCACCACGCCAAGTGAGTACAAATCACGCCTCGCTCGCAAGAGGGGTAGGCAGGGAGTATAGACCTGCGGGGCTACCATGAGGCACGCCATTCACCTCAGTCGCGCATTTTGTCACAATTTAATGTCAAAATCATTGGGAGCAAGTATGGAGAAATTCATTATGTCGCAAAATTTGACATTTATACGCGACGCGAGGTGAGTGGCGTTGCCTTATGGTAGCCCTCAGGGCTAGCTTAGCGCCATCTCGTGATATTTGCAATTTTTCGACTGTGCTGCACCAAGCGACAAAGGCCTCGAACTACTCGAGCTTCCGTAGCAGCTCAGGTTACGCCGATGACTTATTTTGTTCTACGTGGTCTATCTGTATAAGGCTGGATTTTACCAACAAAAACTTGTCCGGAGAATAACTATCCCGGGGATAACTTGTAACTTTTTCATAGACACCAGTGACACCCAGATCAGATCACCTCATTTTGAACTGTCATTTGTCATACAAGTTATCCCCGGGATAGTTATTCTCGGTATAACTTTTCGTTGGTAAAATCCGGGCTTAGTTTAATATTATAGTATCACGGTTCATGAGATACAGATGACAGACGGACGGACAGACAGACAGACAGACAGCGGAGGCTTAGTTATGACTAGTTATTGGGTCCCGTTTGGCATCCTTCGGGGTACGGAACCCTAAGAACGACCCATCTGATTCGATAAGTAGCGTGCAACAAAAAACGCGGTAGGTTCCTTCATCTCGGCCTTCATCTCGGTCGGTCCGTTCAGCGTCGACGGCGAGGATAGATGTAATTCCGCGACCAGAGACTATATATCCAATTGACTGCGCCTGCGGGGGAATGCGGCTCGCCAAACATTTGTTGTATGCAACAAACGTTCGCATACGCAACCTATGTACGATGACGGGCCGCCAGACAGTTTCGCAGCGGCTGACCGATCACAGCTCTCTTACCTCGTCCCCCGCCCCGCCCGTAAATTGGTGAGTTGTGTTTCAAAGGAAAATGTATCTATGCGCTCTCCACTGGATAAGTGATCCCTGTCCGCAACCGACCTGTCAGGTGTCATAAGCGTGGGAGCGAGACCATGAGCGATTTACCTAGCGAGGCAGCGGCGTTCATTCGCCAGGTAAAGCTTCGGCTACACAGAGCGATCGCAGAGACTAATCGCTGCCTGCCTGTCACACACAGCGACTACTCGCGGCGATTAGGCATTTGCAGTGATTGATCGCTGTGTGTGACCGAGGCTTTACGCTCAGATTTAATTAATCCGGTGTCGTTGTCGTTGCAGAAACGCGAAGACCGCAGTGAAGCCAGTGTCGTCGAATTCATCCGGGTCGTCTGGCTCATCCGGGTGCAATGGCTCGAGTGAGTATCGTCCAGAGAAATATTTAACACATTGTTCGAGTTCAGATGAAATGACCTTTGACATTGTACAAGAGCACAGGGTTCTCATCCCCCATACAGAATTAGTAACCCTTCGTAAAAAAGAGATGGCGTGAGGAGTAATATTTGTACTTACGCCATGGTTTCAGTAACATACTTCTAGATTAGAATAAATCCTATGTATCTTAGCTATCTGTGGTAGTAGTCACTGAGTTTGTGAAACCTCCAGGCATGGACGTGACAAGCACAGGCGCGGCCAATGGCTGGGCGTCGCGGACCTTCAACGGGCTGACTGACGACATCGATGACACTGAGGTACTTACGTTATTTATTTAGTGTTTCGTAGCTAAGAGCAACTATAGAAAGAGGACGCGTCATTGACAACTTGCGAAGTTTTCTTCTCCCACTGTGGTCCAATGTAGAAGAGACAAAAATACGTTTACTAAGTCTGTCTAGTACTCTGTAAACAATGTTCTGTTGCTCACCCATCCATAAGGTATGAATCCGAACTCCGCTGCACGCAGCAGTGCTGCCGGAGTTCGACTTCATACCTTTAGATAACACGATCTGGACCTTGGTATTTATCACACCCCAATACATCAATATCTTAAATGCACATGACACGTGTTTGCATGCTTTGTTTCCTTGCCAAATCATTATTCAATATTCACACATCATCCTCATGTTATTAGCCGTGTTTTGATATTTTTGGGACTGTTTATTTGCTTGAATATGCAGGACTGTTGAAAAAAACACTGCCATCATGACTTTCTTTAAATTAAAATATAGTACCGTATCGCGTCACAGTTTTTTTACCAGTCCTGTTGCATACATGTGTGTGTTTGTTTGTGTGCGCATGTTAAAGCTTCACGTTTAAAGGCTATGGCACACCACCCCGGCCGGCCAGTAGGGGGGGCGGGTGGCGAATACAAGACACTATGACGGCAGGCGTATGTTTGAGGCCGCGGTGCGTTTGAGGCTATTTGACCATACTTACAGTAGGTACGTGGCTATTGTTTTGGCACGTCAGGGCGGGACCCGACGTGCCCCGAGTATGATACTCGGCGTTTGACTTGGCGGGAGAAAGAGAGAGAGAGAGCGAGACCCGACGCGCCAAAACAATGGCCCCGTACTGTACTTACATTTGGCAACGTTGACAGCCGCCCCGCTGGAGATGTGCGGAGGCCTTAACCTCTCAACTCTATAGTCCCGTGACCAGTCCCTACATTGGGAGTAACACAAATGTGTAGACAAGATCGAGTTATTTGGGACATTATTCGTAAAATCCTAACTACTGTTCAATATTTTTTTCGTGTACCAAAATTCCCTTACTGAACACATAAAATTGTCTCAGAAGGGATCATAAATATAACCTCAAACTATCAAAAATTTGACAGTGTCATCGCTTAAGTGTCAAATATTTTGACAGGGTGTCTTGCTAAAATAATGACACCTGTCAAAATATTTGACACTGTCAAATGTCACGATTATTCATGATCATATCCATTTATTTATTTGACAGCAGTCATACCATTTGTTGGCTGCTGTCAAATATTTTGCACCCTGCAGGGGATTCACAAAAAGTGTTCGATCCATGTCATAGTAAATGTATGTTGTTTGCTATTTCAGCAGCACGTGAGAATATCACCGCATGCATAGTTTGACGCACGGCGGCACGGCTAACGTTTAATTTAGACGTTTTGTTTACATTGCTGGTACATTTAAACTCAGTCTTGACTTGACACGTTTTGTTCATATTAGAATTATTTCCAATTAGGTGCTTGGTTGGGTCAACATGAAATGAAAATCACTTTGATTTTGAGACGAAATATAACATATTCATTGTAAATTAAGTTATAAAATTCTACAACTGGACTGATAATGTAAACAAACGTCATGGTATTTTCTTTGCCTTATTGAGTTCAAGTATTTTATTTATTGGGTTTTGTGTGTGTATGTTGTGTTCGCTTTTCTTCATGCATTTTTAAATTTAAGCGTATTATTTATTTTTACAATTGCTTGCTTACAATTATTATGATTAAGTTCATGTACAAAGTAAAATAAAGTAGGGTTAAAGTAAAATAAAGATGTGCGTGAACATTGCACAAATTAGGTTGTTTTTTGACATACAACAAAATATCGAGAGTTTTCTGTCAAAATCTGCTTTATTTGAACTCAGTAATGGCAAGATCTGAATCTCAAAAAGGAACATTCCATCCATTTGATATAAATATAATTATTTGTTAATATTGTTGTTGTTAAAAGTAAGATATTATTGTAATGGAAATAAGAATTAGTATTTACACCCTGTCAAAAGATGACAAAATTGACGATATTTTTACAATTCTCGATTAGTACTTAACTTAATAAGTAATGACAATATAAATGTCAACCCCCTGATTTTATAAAAAATGCAACCCCTGAACATGGCATTAGACATATTTTTTTCAATCAATTATAAATTATTGTAATGCTCTTAAGGGCCTTAAGAGCA
This sequence comes from Argyresthia albistria, assembly GCA_963457715.1. Taxonomy (NCBI): domain Eukaryota; kingdom Metazoa; phylum Arthropoda; class Insecta; order Lepidoptera; family Argyresthiidae; genus Argyresthia; species Argyresthia albistria. Next base: position 3,725,520 of record OY735277.1, on the reverse strand, counting down.
ATAAATCCATTAAGCCATATTGAACAGAAAAGTAATAATTTTTGTATGCAAAATGACAGATGAACCTGTCACATAGAGAGCTTATTGGATTTATTGAGACAGATATAAATGATACGGTTTTCGTTCATGTTTATCTTTTTAAATCAATTACACATTTTGGGATCCTAAAAAAATATGAAATAAAAAATATATATTTATAAACATCATCACATCACATAATTTATCTAAAGAACTACTCACCTGTATTTTGGATGTTTTATGATTGGTCGCTAGTCTTACTAGGTATTTCGATTCTAGTTGTTTACGATTTATTTTAATATTACAAAAAGATAAGTAACTCAACGTGAAGATTTTGTTGTTTTGATTTTATCATTCATTCCACGAATGTGTTTGCTTTAGCAATGAAATAAAATGTCATTAATTTTTTTAAATGAACTTTGCTCTTATTTTTATTAGTGTATATTTATGTTTTGAAAAATGTTGACAATTATATGCTTGGTGACATGTGCTTTTTGAGTTTCTTTTTTAGTTTTATGAATTTGTTTTTCTTTGGTCATGCATGACTTATCATTTTAAAACTTACTGCCAAGAGGTTTTGTAATTGCAATTATGTGTTAATTCAGACTTGGAATAATCTGAATTCTGAATTTAGATTCACAAAGCTATAATAACATTTCATTTTATTTAGTATTTATTGACAGAGTTATGATATTACATTATTTCATCGGCACACGGAATAATGAAACATCAAATACCAAATAACTCGCGCACGAAGGGTTCGGTACCATTATCTATAAAAAACAGCAAAAAAAAATGTATGGGAGCCCCCCTAAATATTAATTTAATTTTAATTTAATTATTTATTTTTTAAGTTAATAATATACTCAATATATTGTGAACATTTTAAGCGTCTACCTGCTACCATTATCAATATCGAGCAAAAATGAGCAAAAAAATCACGTTTGTTGTATGGGAGCCCCCCTTATTATTAAATTAGTATTTTTTGTTATAGCGGCAACAGAAACTCATCATCTGTGAGAATTTCAACTGTCTAGTCACCACGGTTCATGAGAGACAGCCTGGTGACAGACAGACGGACGGACGGACGGATGGACAGACAGCGAAGTCTCAGTAATAGACTTCGCTGTCCGTCCGTCCGTCCGTCTGTCACCAGGCTGTATGTCATGAACCGTGATAGCTAGACTGTTAAAATTTTCACAGATGTATTTCTGTTGCCGCTAACAACAAATACTAAAAAACAGATTATAATAAATATGAAAGGGGGCTCCCATACAACAAACATGTTATTTTTTGCCGTTTTTATAGATAATGGTACGTAACCCTTCGTCCGCGAGTCCGACTCGCACTTGGCCGGTTATTTTTGTTCTTGAGAATGACATCTTTTAAAGGTAAACTTTGAAAAAGACGAGGAGCATGAATATTGCTAATCAAAAATATAAGATTTCATTTAACCTTGTGTGTGGTTTGTGTCTATGTGTGCAGCATGTCTCATCATTCATTGTACTTGGCACGTGCAAAGAGCTTTCATACAGTAAGTATGCGTTTTGGTTTGGTTCACTCACACTTTCTTGCCTACATTTAGGCGCTACTGAACGGTCCATTTTGACATTTAGGCGCTACTGAACGGTCCATTTTGAAATTTAGGCGCTACTGAACGGTCCATTTTGACATTTAGGCGCCACTGAACGGTCTATTTTGACATTTAGGCGCTACTGAACGGTCCATTTTGAAATTTAGTCGCTACTGAACGGTCCATTTTGACATTTAGGCGCCACTGAACGGTCTATTTTGACATTTAGGCACTACTGAACGGTTCATTTTGACACGATGATTATTTTATGACATGACCAGTTCTAAATCCATCTCAGACTCAAAAAGTTAAAATGAATGTGTCGTACTTCATATCAATTAGTTTCCAAGAATTTCGACCCGATAGTTCAAGTTCAAGTTCAATTTTTTTTATTGGCCATAACTCATAAGATTACTTAGTCAACGTCAATATAATATTAATATTTTTGTATACTACCGCCCGTTCGGAAGTTGTGGGCTTAGGGACGGAGCAAAGAAGCATACGTAATTGCGTATCCAACTAGATCAGCATCATCGGTCAAATGGTCTGACGATAATATCAAACATAGCTAAGGATCACTAACATATTAGTGTACTACCATTTACAGAAACCACATTGAAATCTGTCCAACCGTACATACAGAGTATAACAGAAAGTGGTGTAAATTCGAAAGAGAATTGTTAGGGACATCATTCTGAACAACTTTCACTATGGGGCCGACTTGATTAGAGCAACTTTATTTTTATTAACTCAGTACATTTCGGGCCTAGCGCTCAGCTGATTGACCGAGCGAGCGAAGCGAGCGAAGCGTCTCCGTTTCAGGTTTGGGCAAAAATGCTTTCGTATGTCTGTCCGGTTGTTCTCCTCTACAGGTCGCATTTATGAACCGATTCTCGTGAAATTTTGTGAGCAGGTTGGAAAAATAAATAGAATTTTTACTCGAGCCAGTTTTTAGATTTTTTTCAAAATGGCGGAGATATGATGATTTTAAAATGTAAAAAAATCGCTACAACCCAAACGGCTCGATGGATATTAACAAATGAGGTGTCGTTGGATTCGTAAAGACCATGAGAGTGAAACAGACTATATAATATTAGTAAAAAGTCAATAGGTTGTATTAAAGATCGCGAAATGTAGTTTACAAAGTTATTGGTGCGGCTACTTTCATACTGCATGTACGTAACCAGGTACATTCATAAGTTTGTATGTGTTATTGAAAGAAAATTATTTGGGTTATTTTTTTTATGTGTGTTAGCAGTTCAGCTTTCCCACCGACATACTCGCGAGGTCTACAGCTCACAGAGCCACTAGTCTGTATGGTGGAGTAAAAAATAAAGTTGCTCTGATCAAGTCGTTCCCATAGTGAATGTTGTTCAGAATTATGTCCCTAACAATCCACTTTCGGCTTGTACACCCCTTTATGTTAAACCCTGTATACTTCGCGTCATCAAAAGAACGCTGGAAGCGCTGAGCGGTGGTAGGCGATTTACGCCAGTGTGCCCACGCATGTAAGGAT